>PVJO010001582.1:0-168253 GCA_004026905.1 Hystrix cristata
GAGATGTAATAAACACCATAAGTAAAACATGCAGCACTGCAGCGCTGTAGCTAGTGATAACCTATCGTTTTCTTTCTAAGGAAAAACAGTAAACATGGAAATGAAGATATGAAATTGTATATGTGTTGGGATGGGGGGGTTGAAACTTTAAAGACCCTGGCCAGAGAAGGCTCTGCTGAGGTGACTTCGGAAGGAAGAGTTGAAAGATGCGAGGGTAACTGTTCATGTGGCTATCTGAAGAAAACATTGTAGGAGAGGGATTCGCAAGTGCAAATATCCAGAGGTGGGAACACATTTGGTATGGGCAAAATTCATCAAGAGGCCATGTAACTGGTTGTTGAGACCTGGAACACAGTAAAGTAGAAGACCTGGTCGGAGAAGTAACGGTGCCACACCACGAGGAGACTTGAATGAGGTCTCAATAAGGATTTGAGATTCTACTCTAGATTGGGAAGGAAGATTAGGGCAGCCGAGGGATACACGCTGCGTATGTTGGCTTCACTGCATGTGGTTAGGTTGTCTCCAGCAGGCCCAGCAGCCTGGCTTAAGGAGGAGAAAAGCAAACAGCTAGATGGATGCTGAGACAGAGTTTCTGAGGATGGGTTTTGGGGAAAGGATTGGGAATGTGGCTCAAATGCTAGGCAGTAGGACTTGGGATGCACAAGGAAAGAAGAAAAATCTTGATGGGATTTAGTGATTGACAGTAACTGGAGGATTTAAAGGATTGCAGTCTAATTGAAGCTGACAAACAGATGTGGAAGAAGGAAGGAAGTGATAAAATAGGATGAACGGGAAGCTGCAGAGTGCCAATGTAATTAAATATGTTCTGAACTCTAATAGTTCCTGTTGACAGTGAGGTCTGAGATGTCCACAGAACAGGTGACTCACTGTACCTAAGTGGAGATCCCTGGAGTTGAGGAAGTCACAGACAAGTCAAGTGTGACCTTATGAGAAATGAGATGAATAACAATAGCAAGGATATTCAATCTTGTGGAAATTATGAACACATTCTTGAATTTTCCATCATATCAGAACTATTAATGTGATTGTCAAACTTGTAAGCACTAGAAGGAAGATTTAACATCAGCTAATCTAACCACCTCCATCTATCCACAAGGAAATATAGGTATAAATAGGTCAAAGGTCACAGCTGAAGGCAATAGTTAATTGTTGGTATAAATGGAAGTACCTAGGACTTTTTAATTTCTCCCAATACCTCTCCAAAAAGAAAAAACAAAAGCCAAAAACAAAATCTTACTGAATCGCTAATGAATGTAAGATTTAGCTCTACTGAAATATCTAGAAGAATAAAAGGCTATTTTTAATATACTGAGTTTGGTCACAATTTCCCAGCCAGTAGGGGCTTTTTTTTTTTCCCCCCTGCAGAATGACTCATAAAGCAGCACGTAGAAAGAATTTCTCGTTGCTTTGGAAAGGATGATCTTTGAATCCCTGCTTTTTTCAGGCTACAAGATGAGAAGAAAGGCGATGGCATACGAGTTGGCTTCTTTCAACTGGTAATGAAATTGTGCTGATTGATATAGCATGAGATTTACAACCGTGACTCATTCAGAGTGTGAGCAAGTGCTGACTCTCTAGCCATAGTGGCAAGTTTTGACCAGGGATCGCTTACTCAGTCATAAACTTCTCCTCTGTAGTGACATGCTGAATACTGGTTAGAAATCGATTACTAACTGAACACAGGTTCTCACCAATCAATCAGCAAAATCTGCTGGCAAATAATCACTGAACTCAGGATTATCATTTCAGTAAAGAAAAGCATCACAGCAACCACGTCATCAATATTAATTTTTATGATAAGCTTTGCGTAATTCCATAGTTTAGGTATTTACCCCCATTTGCACTGGAGAGGGGCATTGCCAGGCACAAACAGGCACTCTTCATCGTCCTTCTCAGTTCTGAGAGCCAATTTATTCCTTCGCTGGGTGCACTGTATTCACTTGTCAGTGGCATCCGTCACGGTGATGATTTCCCTTGGGTCGTGGATGGGTACTGAAACACTCAAGTCAGGTCCCGAGGTGTCTTAGTACTTTCTCCCGTTGCTGGGACAAATTACTAGACACCCAAAGTAAGGGGAAGAAAGGTTTATTTAGCTCACAGTTTGTAGAGGTTTCAGTCCATAGTCAGCTGGGTCTGAGGCAAGGTGGCATGGCAGACAGGCAGAAAGCGGCCAGGTAAGCAAGGGATGCAAGCAAGGGGGCTAACCAGCTTCTTCCTGTATTTTATATTTTATCCAGGCTACCTGTTTTCAGAGTGGGCAGTACTCCCACCCTTAATCCTAATACCCTTAATCCTAGCATCACATCCTTGATCCCAGCAGAACCATGCCAAACCGATCAGTGGACTAATTTAGTAATCACACACTCTAGATCCGGCTACCTCTTACCACATGAGGCTTTGCAGGAACATCTAGACACAAACCATAACACGAGGTAAAGAGAATTTTGAGATTAGGACAGGGAGAACAGTATCTAACCATGTAAGAATCTAATGTTTTCAGTAATTGACATGCAGTTATTGTGAAATAATTAGTGGGAACTCTACTGTTTAGTTAAGATGATTCCCATAAATTTGGTGTTGAGTACTGTGTATTTATCAGACTCTAGCAACCAAAATTCTGTCATCCTTGTGCTTCTCCTGCTTGCTGGTCGTAGATAATCTCTGAACTCTTTATTTTTCAAGTTTCGATTTTCTTCACCGACCGACATCTGGCTGATGTTTGTTGGAAGTTTATGTGCATTGCTCCACGGGCTGGCCCAGCCAGGACTGCTGGTCATTTTTGGCTTAATGACTGATGCTTTTATTGAGTATGACATTGAAATACAAGAACTCCAGATTCCAGGAAAGGCATGTGTGAATAACACCATCGTGTGGATCAACAGCTCCCTCAACCAGAATGTGACAAATGGGACACGTTGCGGGTAGGCCACTTTCAATTTCATTTCTTTACTTTTTTCTTATATCTTAAATTATAATTTGAGATGTAGAAAGGGGACATTATTGGCTGAGCTGGCGTGGTATTTAACACGGGGAACAGAAACATTACCCGTGTTTCTAGAAATTACTCTGCGCTGAGGGTTTTTCCCCATCTTACCAGGTGTTAAAGTTTTAACAGAAACTGGATTAGAACTCGCTTATCAAATACAGCACCAAAATTTAACCACACTGCTGACTACCGGCTTGAGCACACATGCTACTCATACTTAATGCCACTAGGGAGGTGACCCAGGTCTTCTTCCTCCACCAGCGTCCTTCTTCCCCATAGCTTTGTGGCTGTGGCTGACGGTCCTTTGGTCCCAATCTCCTTTTTAGACTGAGAGCTTCAGGAGCTGGCTGCACTGGCCGGAGCGGGGGTCACTGGGGGCAGTCGGTAGCTGAGTTTGCTGAAGAGGAGTGTGTGGTGTGCTGCTGTGAACAGGGGCACCCGTGCAGGAACCTCCAGGACTCAGACAGGCACAGTCACTACGCTACTCTTCGTCCGCGGGAAGCCTGACGGGCTGCAGTGTGTCATTGGCGGGTCTGCGGTGTGCCTGGGCTGACACACTGTCATGGCGTGCACTTTGCAGCCTGCTCATCCTGCCTCCGGTGCAGGACAAGCTCGTTGCACGTCTGAAACCATGTAGTACTCGAGCTCAGGATTCAAGGGCGGGGCACATCCTGCTTGAAAGACTTTTGGAATGTTTCCCTCAATGAGTTTACGTTTCTCACCTGCAGTTTTGAAATTTTTGACATGCTTGATTCAGACTATGAGTAAGTCTTTCTAAATCTTGCACAGTCTTCCATAACATTATCACGTGGAGAGCTTTTTTAACTCACACTCTCTCGTTAAATCACAAATTTTTTCCTGATAAAAATAGGAGATTTGTTAATCATTTTCTATTGGCACTACCTTGCCTGAAGTTTTCATTTTTTATATTATATTATTTTATTATTATGGAGTCGACTGTAGCATTTCCATATATGCATATATCAAGCTTTGGTCATGTCCCTCCTCCCTTCTCCTGCTTACCCCCTTCTCCCTTGTACCCCTTCCCCTGGCCCCCTGCTCAGATCCTAATAATCGCTCTTCTACTTTCTGGTCATATCTTTCTTTGTTCTTTTCCACACACGAGAAAAAAAATATGATACTTGTTTTTCTGTGTCTAGCTTATTGTACTTAACTTGGTGTCTTCCACTTCTATCCATTTCCTGCAAATTACAGGATTCCATTCTTCTTTATGACTGGATAGTACCCTTTGTGGATATATGCTGTATTTTCTGTATCCATTCATCTGCTAACAGATAATTAGGCTAATTCCATATCTTTAAATACATACTCTGGAGTGATATAGATATAAAAACCCAAGAGTGGTAGATATGAAACATGTGGTAGTTCTATTTTTTTTTTTGAGGGCCCTTCATTCTGTTTTTCATGTACTAATTTAATTCCCTTCAACAGAGTATAAGGGTTCCTATTTCTCCACAACCTCACCAGCATTTGTTATCTTTTCTTTTTATTTTTTATTTTTTGGATATTAGCCATTCTGACTGGGATGAGATGGAATCTCAGTGCAGTTTTGATTTGCTTTTTCCTGATGGCTGAAAATGTTAAGTATTTTTCCCATATATTTGTTGGCTATTTGTGAAGTGTCTATTCAGATCATCTGCCCACTTATTGATTGGATTACTTTTTGTTTTTAAGTTTTTTGAGTTCTGTGTATACTCTGGATATTAATCTTCTGTTAGATGAATAAGTGGTAAAGATTTACTTGGATTACATAGTCAACCAAAATTTTCTGGACCCTGCCTGTATGCAGAATTCTGTGGAAGCATCAAGGACACAGTTATCTTATGAGTTATGGTCCATCTTTGCAGAGCTTGGGTCCAGTCGGGCAGGCCATTATTCCAACAATGATTGTTCATAAATATGTACTTACAAACTGGCAGGTACTTGATGGTAGAAAGCCACAGGATAACACATGATGTGTAGAATTACTCTTTAAAAACTAACAAGTCAATTAATTAGAAATAAATTTCCTAGTATGTAAATATATATATTTATTCTCTGAACTTTGAAGTTTCCTTTCATCTGAAGGACTCAGAGCAGTTTGTGTAAAAGAGAGGTGTTCAATGACAGTCTCTTAAATTCTTCATTTCTGTAAAATTAATCACTCTCTCTGTGTATAATTGACCCAAACCATTAATTATACTCATGAAGATAAGTTTTTCAAGAGAAAGACTTCCTATAATTATATCCTGTCATGCCTTAAAATAAGACTAAAATAAAAAATAATGAAAATCCTAAATGAGGTTGCAGAGGAGTAAGATCACTCACGTGTTGCTGGCGAGAATGTAAAAATGTTAAAGTTTCTCTGGAAAATCCTGTACATAAATATTTATAGTGGCTTTATTGGAAACAACTCAGGTATTCCTAAATGGGCAATTGGCTAAAACAAACTGTAATACATCTATCCACAATATGGAATCTTATTTAACAATGAAAAGGAACAAACTATTGATGATGAAAGTCATCAGTAGAATTTCACCATCAAGAGTCAATGTAAACCAAGAATTAGGCTGAACTAGGATTGCAGATGTAGTTTGGTGGTCAGGTGCTTGCCTAGCATGCATTAAGCTGTGAATTTGATTCCGGTACCACAAAAACAAAATAACAACAGCAACAACAAAAGCAAGCAAAGAAACAAACAAAAAACCTTGCTTCAAACTTATCCCATCATTCTTGCCACTTTCTGAAGCAGTTCTGGGAGTCTTCTTTCATGAGTGTTTTTAGTTAAACTCTCATGGCTGCCTTGATTTCTGAATCAATTCGAATTGCTTGTTTTTCATGGTCATTTTGACTTTGAGGAAGTGCCAGAAGTTACATGGTGTCAGATCCAGTGAGTAAAGTGGATGGAGACACACTGTAATGATTTTATTTGACAGAATTTGCTGTAAATGTTTTGAATTGATTCAAGACATTGAGGCAGCCACAAAAAGACACTCATGAAATAAGACTTCCAGAACTGCTTCAGAAAGTGGCAAGAACGATGGGAAATGTGTGTTTGAAGTGAGGGGGAATATTCTGAGGGGGACTAATGGCAATGTGCCTTTTACTGTAATACATTTAAAAAAATTTAAACACACATGGTCATTTTTGATCTGTGTAAAAGGACACGGATGACATGAAGGAGGCTTGTGGCAATCTGAATCTGATCCTTCTGGTCTTGGTTACATCAGTGTTCATACTCTGGTTGTTATATTGTCCTACAGTTTTGCAAGTGTCACCATTGAAAGAAAACTGGATAAATGTTATACATAATTTTGCTGTATTATTTTTCATAACTTCATGTGAATCTATAACAAACCAGCGAAAACAGCTTCCTGAGGGTGAAAATGGCCACAGATTCTCGGAAGCATGCTAGCCCAATGCATGGTTGTTCTATAAAGCAACTTGACCAACAGAGAAGTCATGTGTCTGTAGGTAAATGTCCTATGAATCGAGGAGTACAGAGTCACCATGCTTTTGGAACTAGGACTAGAACACATTTCCGCTAGCTTGTGACCCTCAGTCTGGAGCCGCCTCTGACAGTTACTCTGATGTGTTAGTGCTAGGGAATCTACAACATAGAAGACCAAGTGAAAGGAAAATTCTTTATTCTGCAGTGCTCTGAAGACCTTCTCCTGCTTAAAATGGCTTCAGTAGAATGAAACCTTGATGTATAAATTGAACGGTACAATTTTATGATGCTTCTGGTTTTTATAAAAATTAAGATAAGACTCCTCATATCTTCATAGTTTGTAAAACATCTCTTACTTTTTCCCTCTAATTGTCATCTCTCTTGCCTCTTCTCTGTTCAACAAATGAGTCAGGGGAATCTTAATTTATTAAAATAGATTCACATTAATTGTACTGTTAAGAAAAAAGAAAGCACCGTTCTGTGATCCAAAGTACCTGCACACTTTGCATAGAATCCTCTGTGGGATTCGGTGATTCCAGAGCCTTCCATGACGTGGAATGAAAGGAGTGAAGCCAGCCCTGCTCTTTGCCTTCCTGTGGGTTTTTCTTATAGGTTTGCCCTATTGTTCCAGAAATCTTCTCGAGTCATCTCTAAGGCCCTAATAACCACTTTATCCAGGAAGAAAATAGAAGCGCGTTAACCCCTCACTTTTGGGGCACCTCAGGAGTGCAAAGGATCATAAACTGCTTATGTCCTTGTCTGCACCACCCGTCAGGGGCCGAGCTCCCCTGGACTTCACTCCAAGGAACCCCAGAGCTGGGTTGGTGCCCAGCACTCAGTCCACCTAGGTTTGTACCGATAGTTGCACGTTGACAGGTCCTTCGTCACTTTTGCTTCAAGTGTTCGTGCAGTGAATGCACCACAGAAATGCCAAGGAAAGTTTTGGACAAATGTTCATTGGTTTCTGGACACCCAAATTTCATTGCACTACTTGAAAACTAAGAGCGCTGGCTTATGTATACCTCATAATCCTACAGTGTACGTGCTACACAGAGATAGGAAGCTTTTATCGGAGCCCCTAACTGTGGATACTCGCATACAAGTTTGTCATTTTCTAAGTCTTTTTCATTCTCAGAGTTGTCCTTCATCTTATGAAAGATTGGGAGTGCTTTTAGCTGATTTGACAGTTGTCAGAGGGATGGTCCATGGCAGAAGTTTTCTCCCTAATTAGTATTTTAAAAGTCAAACAAAATCAAGAAACATTTATTGACTACCTACTTTACACAGATGTTGTGTCAGGCTTTGGGAAATGTGACCACAAACCTAGCCCTTGCCCTCAAGTAGTTTGCAATCTACCATCAAGACAAATATAAATAAGCTCAATATAAATATATTTAATAAAGAAATTAACTAATAGTGCCAATTGGTAATAGAACTTGTGGAATAATAGTTCGCTCTGTATTAAATGAGTTATATGATAGTAGTTGGCCTAAATTCAGTAGAGGAAGAAATAATTCAAATTTTAGTGCAAAAGGAAGGCCTGATAGAAATGGAGATGATGCAGGGTGAGACCATCCATGCTAAAAATGCTACTTCAATTTTCTAAAGAAAGAGACTCTATATCGTTTAACTAGTCCTTACCAGTCATCATATCCATCAGCCAATATGCTAATTTTCTAATTATAAAATTCTTTATTTCCTTAAGTAATTTCAAACTATTTTTTCTCCCTTCCCTGGCTCTGCCAGTTCCAAATCCTCTGTCACAGCATGGTAGTTCTCCTGGGTGAAAAATAAAGAACTTTCTTGTTACACCCCACAGGTGTCTTTGGCTTCAACCTTAGAAATTGTCCTGTGAGGGAAGCTTCATGGGCTGTACCCAGGAGAAAGATGGGGAGAGATAGATATGGCCGATAAAACCGTGTCCTCCTCTGTGGGACGATGACGTGCCTTTTTTCATTGTCACTACAAGATGGGTGGATTGAAAAGCTAGCTTAGATTCCTAGAGGAGATGAGAGCAAGACTTGATTCACTGCACATTTCTTTCTCTCACTAAGTGTCTTTTCAGACAGCCTGTCCGGCTCGTGAAACCTTTCTGTAGCCACGATTGCTCTATCACTGCAAGTGCGTGGCGTGAAAGAGGCCTTGGCAAAAGAGGCCTCGGCAAACCCGATGCTGGGTAGCCTGCGAGGGACTCCTGTCTTCTGATTGTTTCCCAATCCTCGCATCTCTGCCTAGAGAAATGAAGAGGATGAGCGTATTTGCTGTGATTATTGCCATGAGATCTATTCAAGGATTTGGTTGGATTGATTATAATTCCGCCCAGATAAAATGCTTGCTCAAATTTAATAGAAATATATGATACACATATTTTTACCCCACATCTAGAAATGTAATCCTTGGTAGTTTGATCATACTGGTTGAATGTGAACATTTTCTTTCCCTGTTTGAAGGTTGCTGGACATTGAGAGTGAAATGATCGTGTTTGCCAGTATCTACGCTGGAATCGGTATTGCGGTACTTATTCTGGGATATATTCAAGTTAGTAGCTCCTCCGTTTTATTTAAAGATTAACATTTGAGCTCATGGACATTACAATGAATTGCAAACTGTTGTCTGAATAATCTGAATAGCCTATAAGAAGTTCTCGAAATCACAGTTCTATTTTTGTGAGGACATGAGAGAACGGGGTGGGTGGGGTGTATTCTTCTTAGGAGACAATTGAAGAAGGTACAAGAACTGGCCAGAGAGGTGGAGGGTGGACTGTTAGTCTCTCCCTCCCTTCGCCTACTTCATTCTCTTTTCTGAGCTCAGAATGGACAGTGGTGGGAGAATTTGTAGGGGAAGGCGGAGGACCCTGGAGAAAGCCAAGCACATGGAGGTGATAGGAAGCAAGGTGTATTTTTTTTCTCTTTTATTGCTAAAATCTCATCTAACTGCCTTTCATCCCAAAATCTGTAAATCTGAACCTAGAGCATATTATAGATTTAGGTGCTGGGAGGGCTCAGAGTTACTTAACTCTTACTAAGGAAGAAAAAATTTCATTTTTTGTTACCTTTTGTAGAAAAATATATGAATTTCTTTCTCCATTTATTCAAGAAGAATTATTTCAAGTAATTTTAGTTATAAAGAGAAGTGAATCCCTTTTTTCCCATTCTGGTGCTTTTCATACAGCTTTGCTTTTTTTTTTTTTTAATTAGGGGAAATCTATCAGCAGATTAGATTCCCTACTTCTGTCATCATTTTTGTCTTATGTTTCCCAAAAATCATTGACTGGAATCTATACATGAACGCTTATTGGCAGGCTTCCCAGGGGCAAAGGTCACTCCGAAGTGGTATGCAAGAAATGGTGACTTGCATTTGGTGGTGGGAACCTTATCTTACTCACGCAGAGGCTGACGGTCAAGCTGGCAACATCCCAAAGTCAAGGGCCTGCTTACAGTCAGAGCTGGCTGCAGCCCCAGATCTCCAGCCACCTCTTCAGAGATGTCCTGCCCACCTCCACCTTCTGCAGCAGGTGCCGGAGCTCAGGACTTCGTTCCCAAGAAGAGGCATTTTGTGAATTATTTTTCTCTCCTTAAAAAACAAAACAAAACATTGTATGGAAACTGTCTGCTTCTGAAAAAAGAAGGAATTAACAAATATTTTCAATATCACGCGCTAAAGGCTGCCTTTGCCCATTTTCAGATATGCTTTTGGGTAATTGCTGGAGCTCGCCAGGTAAAAAAAATGAGAAAAACTTACTTCAGAAGAATAATGAGGATGGAAATTGGATGGTTTGACTGCAATTCTGTGGGAGAGCTGAATACAAGATTCTCCGAGTAAGTGGCTGGTGGAACAGTGCTTTAATGTGTTGTTCTGTATAATAAAACTCTTGTTTCTAAACAAAATAACAATTTGAAGACATTTTAATTGGATTTGGTGTGTATCGTCTCTCATGTTGGCTCTTGAGGTAGCGTGGTGTTTTCATAGGCAATGCCTTATAAACATAGTTATTAAAAACAAAGCTATGGAGCTGCAGTTTAATTTAAAGATCCTTGATCCAAATGTTAGAAATGAAACATTATAGATGAGTCCTTTAAAAAACAGGGTTATTTGGCCTCAGAAGGAGAAATCGAGGCATGGATGTCACAATCTATATATAATGGAAGAACAGTACAATTAGAAGCAATGGTCTTGCTACACATGTGGAGGCAATTTCTGAATACCAAACAAAAACAAAAATTCCAAAAATAATTCGAGAAAGATTCAAACTAGAAAAGAAATGGATTTAAGTCCATTTTATACCCAAATACATTTTGCGTCATTGATAGCCTTCCTCCAAAATTCTGAATAGGCCTGAGTAATTAGAACAGGTTGAACCCTGTTGAATTGAGCATTGAGACCCATGAAAAACAATCAGTGTATATGAAGGTAAAGTAGAATGAAAGATCAGACCCTTAGATTCCAGCACTGACTCTGCCCATTACTTACTGTGACCTTGAAGAGATATTTAACCTTGCATGAGCACAGTGGTCTAATCTCTGGGTAATGTCTTAAGTCCTTTCTCGCTATCCTTTTCCAAGCCCTATTTGCTCCTTCTGGACAAGAGTTAAGGAATTGTTCATAGGCGTATGAATCTAATGTTGTTCTGGTGTACTTACCTTACACTTCTGCATTTAAGGAAATTAAAACCTAGTAGGAGGGGTAAGAGAAGCGAACAAACAATCAGAGCTAACATATAGCTTGCTTAATACTTTTTAGACACTGTTCTACTTGCTTTACACACACTAGTTTCATCCTCATTACTGTCTACTCTTGTGGGTTCTGTTACTATTTTATAGATGAGAAAACTGAAGCATGAAAAAGTTAAGTAAATTACCCAAGAAAAGATTGTATTCAAATTCAGAGTCTAACTCCAGAGTCTCTGCTATTAGCCACTATTTTCTACTGTTTATAAGTAGAATGCAATAAGTACACATACCTATGCAACACGTGTATATGGATTAATTATGTTGCTATGGAAACACAGAGAGGAGGATATTACTTCTCCCTGGGGATTATCCAAGACTGATGAATGAGATGGTGTGTGACTGGAATTTTGAGGCAGAAAGGATTTAGTAGGCATGAAGAGGGGAAGAAAGGACTCTTCCGGATAGACCAGAGATATTAGTTGTAAAGAGAAAGTGACAAATAAGGTGATTTTCGAAAGCCTTTATCAGCCTCGAATGGACTTCATGCAGGAAGGCCGAGTTAAGACAAGTTGAGTCGGCTGTAGCAGCGAGGCTTGAGAACATCCCAAGATGTGGCCAATTCGCTAGGTGTCGAGATGCTATTAAGTTACCCAAGGGCAATGGTGATATAAAGAAGGGAGTGTTTAGGAGGAAAGGGGTGAAATGTTTCAGCAAGACATTTGAATTGACCAAATTCAGTTTTTACTGATCGAATTTTCTGTTGTTCCAGTGATATTAATAAAATCAACGAGGCCATCGCCGACCAGCTGGCCATTTTCATTCAGCGCATGACGTCGGCCATCTGTGGGTTCCTGTTGGGATTTTACAGGGGTTGGAAACTGACCTTGGTTATTATCTCTGTCAGCCCTCTCATTGGGATTGGAGCAACCGTCATTGGTCTGGTAAGATGTCTTTTTGCTTCTCTGTATGAGAACACATTTGCACTCATAAACAGACAAAAAATATAGTTTGATTTTCTTCTGCTGAATATGTTTAGTCAATATAATTATCACTATTTTGGTAGAGTCTGTTTGATTATTCCCTGTCAGATAACATTCCAAAGAGATGGAATTAATTATGTTTAAGTAAGGTAAATATCATTTTACTACCAGCAGATCACTGTATTTATTGAGAATCTTCTGTCTTGCCAGGTACTAGTAGGAGCTTCCTATTCATTATATCCAATCCTTATTACCATCTTATCCAGAAAGCACCAACACCATTTTAAATATAAGACTGAGACCGAGAGAGGTACATATGAGACTGAGAGAGGTCAAGGGGCTTATCTGAGGCCTCACAGCTGGCAGAATAGGAGTCAGGTTCAAGGGAGCTTGACTCCGAGGTCCACCCATTCTTCATGTTAGATGGCAGGTTATGATATCAGGTACACTTACAATTTGTCATAATAAATGAGATTAAAATTTGAGTTAAAGCTACATAGCACTTGAATCTCATTGAGCAACAGGTACCGATCTGCATGATAATATTCTCTAGCAAAGTAGTCTGACAATCCGCTGGCTACGTTACTTAAACATTTCCCAGCTGATACAGAAAGTGGATGAAAGTGACAGTAACAAAGAGCTCATTCCACTTCACTCTGTCACTACCTGGCTCTGCCACTAAGTTTGTGTGACTCAAGAACAACTCAGTCAACCCGTCAAAACCCCAGTTTCCTCATCTTTAAAGTAGGGATAATCATCGTGATGATTTGGGTCCTAATCAATGTTATACACTTAAACACAGCACTTGGCCCAGAATTAATTGCCAAAGAGATATTTTATTATTATTTTTTAAAATCCATTCCCTCACACCAACTTTACAGACAATGTTTCTTACCAATCGATTTCTAGCTGTGGTCTAGGGAATCCTCAGCCCCCACTGAAGGGCGTCCGGTTCTGCAAGCATTTGATTCTGCTTTCCCCCCTCAAATACATATAATCTCTTTCTTCAAATCTGGAATAAATTAATAAACACATTCTGGTGGATCATATGTCATGCGTTAACATGTTGGAGAATAAGAGTATTGTCTGATTAACTTGGTTTTGAGCACACTTAAGGGTGTGTGGTTTCTCTTGTCATCTCCACGCCCACATTCTAATCTCTCATACATATGTCACTGGTGTGGAATGTTGGAGCTCCACACTTGTCTCTCCATGCATGTTGGTTCCTGTAAAAGGATATGAGCAATTTAACTAAGACTCAAGTCAAAGGCAGGGCACACACAAAAAAGACAAAGACAAGCAAAATATCAGAAGTTGTTGCGGGTTTTCCATGCCTTTGTCAGACTGTAACTTTTTAGTCCCCGCAGTTAAACAAAACACTGAACTGTTTACCTAATGCTTTTATTGCTGGAATTAGCTCTGTGATGTTATGCCTTTGCGTGTTCTGATCCCCTCTCTCATTTTATACCCCCATCAGTCGTGCTGCCCACAAAGGTTCCCAGCCTTCGCCTGTAGAGTTTGTCTCCAAACTGTACAGTGGTTTCTGAATAATGTTCATGAGAAACAAGAATTTGGATCTCAGTCCAAGTCCAGTGAGAAACATGAACATTGTCAGATATTTCCTGGTACATATTTCTAAAGCTTCTGGATCAGTTTAACCAAAGTGTCCTGAGATTAATTAATGTGCTGTAACAATAACAGATACCACTCAGAACTATTTAATTTTTTCATTACTGAGCTGCAAATGCATATTCCAGGAATAAATTAGATCAAAAGAGTGATAAAAATGACCATGTCAATGCCCAATTGCAAATTTTAATATAGGTGAGAATATTTTCACTTTCCATATTGTTGGTTTTCCTTCACACATTTTGTAAAATGTGAACTGATTAAATAGTAACTATATTGTTAAAAACATTACTTATTTTATGTTTTAGAATTCTAATTAATATTTTGTTGTATGATAGTTTTGCTGCTACAAGTTTGGGGAAACTGTTGGAAGACAAACTCCCTTCATCTGGATATTATGTGTGTTTTTAGATTTCTGTGTTAGTTGATCTTCTACAATATTTGCTTTTCTTCACTATTTCTTAATCTATCCCAAGAGTTTTTTTGAAAGTTAATTTTGACTAGGACTCAGTTCTAGTCCAATTTTTAAAAAAGTAACTTATTTACTATTAAGCACAGATGTCTTTTCATTTCCTTTCGTAAAAATCAAAACTATAGTTAAGTCCCTGCAGTCCAGGCACAATGGTATTCTCTCTACCTAAATCTTTTTTTCTTCCTGGAATCACCTCCGTGATGCTCTGCTTTTGCATGCTCCAGTCCTCTCTCTCATTTTATACTCCAAGAAACCCTAATGAATGTCCACATGGGTCCCCAGTCGTCGCCAGAGGTGTTTGACTACAAATCGTGCGGTGGTTTCTGGCTAATAGTAACGAAATGTGACATGGTTTGACTTGGGAAGCTCATTAATATAACGGCTGAAAGTCCTTAGTGCTACAGAATGATCTATTTGGGTTTTTGAACCTAACTTTTAATTGAGTCATTTTGGTATATAAAGAAACACCCACAGGTGACACTCAACATGGACCGAACTTGGATGAAAGTCCTTCTCCTGTGTTACAGTAAGAATCTAGTGTTCTATTAAACTATGCCCCATGTTTACCACTGTTAAATGAATCACTGGAACAGACCAACTTACCATTAACTCAGTTTCACTTCTTTTGGATTTTAGAGTGTGGCCAAGTTCACAGACCTTGAGTTGAAGGCCTACGCCAAAGCAGGGTGTGTGGCTGATGAAGTCATTTCATCTATGCGGACAGTGGCTGCTTTCGGTGGTGAGAAAAAAGAGGTTGAAAGGTTGGTTAAATGCCCATCACTTTCCTGAGTTTTACCAAACACCATAGTACTCTGACTTTTCCTCATTTTGTACGAAGTGGAAGGTCTGCTTTGGTCCACAGCAAACTGAGGGAGTATTTATTCAAGAGAAAGTTAAACCCAGTAATTTAGATTGGTCAGCGTGCTACAAGAAGCCCCAAACTCTTAGCAATATGTCTTTGAGGATATTGCAGTTGATGATTTTTAGAAAGTCATCTTAAGTTAGATAATTATTTCAAACTCTGATGATGCATGTATGCTCATATAGTACACTTCATGCCAGTCTTTGACACTGTTTACTGCCATCAAAGAAAAATCTACACAAGATACTACAACTGAAACCACAGGAATACAAAGGATCCAATAAGTTGGATAACCTAGAAGACATGGATATATTCTTAGAAACATGCATTGAGTAATGAAGAAACAGAACTGAACAGACTAATAGTGAGAGAAAGGGAGTAAGAGGGAGAGAATGAGTAATTTTAAAAAAGTTGTCTATCAAAAAAAAAAAGACCGAGACTGAATGGCTTTGCTGCTGAATTCTATAAAATATTTAAAGAAGAACTAATACTAATCCTTTAAAAATTCACTTTATAGTGCTAGCATTACCCTAACATAAAGCCTGACAAAGATACTGCAAGAAAAGAAAATTATAGGTCAATATCTCTGATAAACAGCCATGCGAAAATCTTCAACAAAACATTAGCAAGCCAAATCCAACAGCACATTGAAAGGACCATTCCCCACAATCAAAAGCAAGTTATTCTTGTGATAGGAGGATGGTTCAACAAAAAGAAATCAATAAATGTAATACATCACATTAACAGAATGAGAGACAAAGACGATATGATCATGTCAACAGATGCTAAAAAAAACATTTGACAAAAGCCAACATGCATTCAAGACATGTTGAACTCAACAAATTAGCTATAAAAAGAAGGTGCCTCAATTTGATAAAAGCCACATATGACAGTCCTATGACTAAATCAAACTCAGTGGAATGAAAGCTTTTTCTTTAAGATCTGGAGCAAGATAAGCACACGCTCACTTTCCACTTACAGTCAATATGGTACTGGAAGAATTAGCCAGAACAATTGGACAAGAGAAAGAAATTAAAGAAATTTAAACCAGAAAAGAAGAACTTTAATTGTCTCTGCCTTTGGATGACATAGTACATAGAGAAAACCCTGAAGGCTTCGCCAAATATCTATTAGATATAATAAACAAATTCAATAAGTCTTCAGGATACAAAATCAATATATAAAAATGCATAGCATTTCTATACACTAACAAGTGAGAAATAACCTCATTTATAATAGGTACAACAATTTAAAATATTTAGGAATAAATTAACCAAGACGGAAAATAGTCTTTATACTGAAAACCATAAAACCATTTATGAAAGAAATTGAAAGAACACAAATGGAAAGATGCCCTGTGTTTATGGATTGAAAGAAAGACTATTGTAAAAATCTCAACATTGGGTTGGGGGTTTAGTTTAAATGGTAGAGCACTTGCCTAGCAAGTGCAAGGCCCTGAGTTTGATCCCCAGCACCAACCAACAAACAAACAAACAAAACAAAAACTCAACATCTTCCAAAACAATCTACAGTTTCAATGTGATCTTTATCAAAATTCCAATGGCACCTTCCTTAGAAATAGGAAAAAAATTCTGAAATTTATATGCAACCACAAAGGACTCCAAATGGCATAAGCAATAAAAGGAACAAAGTCAGAAGCATCACATCACCTGATCTCAACACATATGCATAGACCAAAGGTACACAATAGAAAGTCCAGAAATAAATCCATTCATTTACAATCAATTGAATTTTTAACAAAGATGCCAAGAACACAGTGAGGAGAGGACGGTCTCTTTAATAAATACAGTTGGAAATACTGAATTTCTGCATGCAGAAGAATGAAATTAGATCCCATATCTTCTTTCGGATCTAAAAATCAACTCAAAATGGATTAAGGACTTAAATATAAGACTGAAACTAATAAACGACTAGAAGAAAATGCAGGAGCAATGCTTTGGGAGGTTGCAACGGGCAACTATATTTTGGATAAGACCTCAAAAGCATAGGAAGCAACAACAGAAATAGGCAAATGGAATTGCATCGAAGTAAAAAGCTTCTGCACAGTGGAGGAGCCAGCAATGAAAAGACAACCTGCAGAATGAGAGAAAACATACGCAAACTATACTATTGGCAGAAAATTAAATATTTAGCTTCTTGGCTAGTGGCAGATGGGTGAGCAGATGTAGAAGAGTTGATGTGAACTCTAGTTTCAAGACTGGGGGGCTGGAAACACCCAATAGTCCGACCTGCTTATTTGGAGACAAGTACATTGTCTTCTGATGGGAAACATGATGCAAGAAAATAATTCGAACACAAATAGCCCTAGATTCATCGTGTATAGCGTGTATGTTAAAAAATACATTCTTATGGGGCCAAACTTGCACCACTACTCTTCGGACTCAAGCTACGCTCAATTTACGAGGCCTTGTTAAGTGTCATCAACATGCTTCATTGCCGGGTTCAAACAAACTTCAGATAACTGTACAGAGGCTACTGGGGGTTTCTTTCCCTATAGCTGCTTTGTGCTTGGGGTGACTTTTGATCACCGAGTAGACCCCTGCATTATGGCCTGTTTTAAACATTGTAACTCGAGCTACTCCTGCTGCTAACTTCAGCGTTTCCTCTTCCCAGGTACGAGAAGAATCTTGTGTTTGCCCAGCGCTGGGGAATTAGAAAAGGGATGGTGATGGGATTCTTTACTGGATACATGTGGTGTCTCATCTTCCTTTCCTACGCACTGGCCTTCTGGTACGGCTCCAAACTTGTCCTGGACGAGGGAGAATATACACCAGGAACCCTTGTCCAGGTACTTTGATCTTGTCGGCCTAAACGTAACCATTTCCTGCGAGCATCTCAGCAGAGCCCGCAGGTTAGACATGTGCCTCATCCCTTTAGTGTCTGAGGGAGGAGGAGGGCACCTGCACCATCAATATTAAGCACTTATAGCATTTAGATCGATGAGACTAGCATTTTAATGATTCCCAGTTAACTGAACACTTTACAGGTATAAAATGATGATTTTCTGGTTGAGTCCAGAAGATAATAATGACATGAAAATGGAAAGTCAGTTATCTTTCAGGTAAAAATTTATAAATCATATGACTTAGTTTAATAATATTACAAGATGTGTACTAATGGACATATTTGTGAAACCTGAGTTACTGAAATATCAAGCCAATAATATCCTCAACTCAAATGTAAACATATCCCACTCTCACTTGTGCTGTGGGATGCCATTGCTGATGCCACAGCTACTTTAATTGTCAGTGTCCTTTTAGTTATCCATCCAACAAGTAATTGAGCATCTACTATATGCCGGGCCCATCCAAAGCAGAGGATTCAACAGCAGCAAAAGAAATGTGTTTGTCTGTCCCCCTCATTGAATTCACAGTTTTGTGGGAAAGGCGAGCAATAGTGACTCCTGTACATACATCATATCAAATGCCAAATACATACATGAGCTAGAAAGAAGAGGACAGGCCCCCCGACAGTGAATAGAAAACTGAGTAGGGTCAGGAAGGCTGCTCACCCTCCCCCCCCAGGGCCTTTCTTCCTCAGCCTACGGCGGGCCTCAGCCCGCTCTGGGTCATTGTTTGGAGTCTCAGCTGAGTGGTCTTCCGTGCTGTCTCATGGCATCTGTACTTTTCCTTTCAAGCCTTTGTATCACACGGAACATTGCCTTCATTTACACTTCTTCCCACCTCTTTCTGCCCTCAGACAGCAGGGTCAAAGTGAAATACTGGTTTCATCACAGGGGATGGGAGATGACTTCATATAAGATACGTAAATAAAATGTTTTGACTGCAGATTCTCGTTGGAACAGGAACAATTAAACTACAAAAAATCAAAATCTTTTATACCAGAAATTTGCTAGCTGACACTTATAATTTGAGATCTGCTGCTTTAATATAAATGCATATGTAGGGAAATTGAACAGGATTTTGATTTACTGAAAGAAAAATTTACTGTGGCTGCGCGGATATCCCAGTGGTAGAGTGCCTGCTTAGCAGATGTGAGGCCCTGAGTTCAATCCCAACCCCCAGTGAAGTATAAACCAAAAAATAAACAAAGAAATGATTACTAGTGCGCAAGCCATAATCATGCTGATCCACTGATTTTATTTTGTGAAGAGGATGGTGATAATCTAAAAATGACCTTATAAAATCTGTTGTTTTTGCAGCATGTCTTCGAATGTTGCTGACATGCTTCCAATGTTGTTTAAAAAAATTAAATATGATACTACATGTTAAAGTGTTTTATGAATGTTAAAGAGAGAGTACAGAAAGCGTTACTATTATTGTAGTTTAATCATTTTCCCTACAACTTAGATACAGTTTTGCACATTAGAAAAGTATAAGTATTGCGGGTCTGAAATCTGACTATAAAGTCCCTTGTCTTTATAGATCCAATTATTCCTAAGAGCTTTTGACACTTACCAAACCAAGGATATCAATATTTGACCTAGTTCCAACTGTTTCTTTCTGCTCACTCTGCTCTGGCCCATGTACCATTTATACCCAATTACCATGAAGGCCACAGTGATTTTGTGTATCACAGAATGTACTAGATTAGCCCATTAAAATGCTCATCAGCTTACTTTAAGAAAAGTCCTCCTTCTTTTCCTTCCATGCCTACAGGGACTAATGGTTCAGAGGGGAAAACAAATTGGTAAATTGAACATTAATACACAACTCCATTTGGAAACACTGAATTAAAAGCCCCTTGGTGACTCCCTCCAGCAAGAATCCAGTTTTATAGTTTGCTTCTCTAGATTTCCCATTAGTTAGACTGTGAGCTACTCTAGATCTTCTGTAAACAACACATTCTTTCAATGGATATTTCTTCACCATGTGGGACATGGCCTACTGTGTTTCTAACATTTTAATTATCAATTATTAGCCATTTACTCCTAACTTATTCCAGTAAGTGCTTTTGAGGAAGAGGAGAGACAACGTCCTTTAACAATAGAAACTTTCTCTCTCCTCTCTCTCTCTGTCTGCCACACACACACACACACACACACACACACACACACTCTCACACCACTCACATACTTACACATGAGTTCTTGGCTATACTTCTAAGCGGGAGATTGTGAAGACCAAATATTCTTGACCTGAGTGTTTTAATCCACTAAACTAATTAAAAATTTGGGTAACAAAATCTTTATGGGTTACGTGGTTGTTGGGCATAAAAGGTAATTAGTTCACATAAATGACTGCAAATAGTATCATCTGTACAGATGGAGACTGTGTCCCACAGTCTGTTAGGGAAACATGGAGGGGAGCTGGAGGGCAGAAAGCTGCTCCTTCACGCCTCTCTTAAGTTTCAGGTTTCACTAACAAAGATGGTAACAGAGACAGTGATAGAAAGTAGCATTCACTCAGTGTACACAAGGTGTCAAGCGTGGGGAGAATAGTTCACATAATTACCATATGTGTTAGAGCTTTATCCTATAATCAGTGTCAGTTGACTCCCACTTCAAAAATGAAGAGGAGGCCTCGCGTCTGAGAAATATATTCCAAGCAGCATGGAGAATGATTTGAACTCAGGTCTCTGTGACTCCAGGACCTGACCCTTAGCCATTGTTTTCCTGACCTCCAGTTCCATCTTCCGAGGGACCTCAAGCCCCCTTTCTCCAGCACAGCACACCTACAGATTGCCTTACTGCAGGCTCTCTTCCCACTCTACTGTCCAAGGGGCTCAAGGGTGTCATCTTCAGGTCAAAAAAATACTGCTCTCTTGGGACAGGTGCAGGCTACTGTGACTGTACTGGACACGGGCATCGGTCCGTGTCACTCACTTCTCCTCCAAGAACATCCAGATAACATGTGCCCGAGGCAGCGGCTTGCAAAGCCTGGTGGAGCAGGGTTTGACCTCAGACCTCAATTTAAGCTTCCAACGAGTCAGCAAACTACAGCCCACAGGCCAAATCCAGCCCACCACCTGTTTTTGCCAATAACGTAAATACAGTCACTTATTTACCAATCGTCATGGTTGCTTGCTCTTGTTCTACACAGCGGAGGTGATTGTTTCAGGGCCCATGTGGCTTGCAAAGCCCAGGTGACTTATTATTTGGCCTGTACAGAAGATGTTTGCCGATTGCTGATGTAGGGTGCAGGAAGGCTTTCTTTGCTGGGGTGGGAGGGCCTCCGATGAAGGTGGTCTTAAGCCATTTTAGATCGTGAGGGACTTTGGTACTTTCTTCCTTCTCCTCCTCATTGCTGTCATCTATATAACTAGTGCTGGACTCATCATCTTTACACACATTATCGTTTAATTCTATAACAGTCCTATGAAGTACATATGCTCATTGTCCCTGTGTTACAGATAAAGAAATCGAGGTTTGAAAGATTGAGTAACCTACCAAGACTCTAGTATCAGTAGTCGCAGATTGGCTTTGCATCTACCAACCTCTAGAACAGTCAAGCTGATCTTAGTGTCCTTATTATTTATGTCGCCCTTTAACCTGAAAATCATTAGAAGAGTGATTATATAACAAATCAAATTATCCAATCATATTCCAATCCACTTTGTGTGCCTATGTGGCCTTGCTTACACTTACTACTCATTTCTTCTACTTCTTAGAAGAATAATGTTCAGTAGACTAGTGTAGTCTTTGAAATCATAACAGTGGAGAAATCGGAGCTGCTTTACAGAACCAAACTATTCCAGGCATTCCAAAGAGCAGAAGCACTATTTAGCTTTCAAACTACCGTGGGAAGAGTATTTCTGGGAACTCTCCGCATGCACCTGGGTGATCCAAGTGGCAAGGAGCACTGTTTACAAACTGACAAAAACGTGTCGTGAAAAGATGTCTCTCTTTTCGTTTCAGATCTTCCTCAGTGTCTTAGTAGGAGCTTTAAATCTTGGCAATGCATCTTCTTGTTTGGAAGCTTTTGCCACCGGCCGTGCAGCAGCCACTAGCATTTTCGAGACAGTGGACCGGGTATGTAAAAGCCCAGAGTAAAGGCCATTAGAATGTTGGCGGTGGTGAATCCCCATAGACATTTACCCTTATGGTTCAAAATACGAGGATCTGTCAACATGCCGTTAATAAGCACTACTTGCTAAAAGTCATCATGAGCTGGACCAGTTCCAGGAGCCACAGAGAACTGGAACAAACGATCTGGGCTCTCACACTCAGACTTGGAGACCTGGGCAAAAGAGTAAGTGCATTCAAAGACAAGTGCTAAGTCCTAAGAAGGAAATACAGTAGAATAATGTGAGCCAGCTGCAGTGGTCAGGCCCATGATGCCAGCTACTTGGGAGGCTGAAACAGAAGAATCAGAAGTTTAAGGCCAGTTTGGGCAATTTAGTGAGACCCTGTCTGAAAATTAAAAAGAAATAGGATTGCGATGTAGCTCCGTGGTAGACCACTTGCCTAGCATGTGTGAGTCCCTGGGTTTAATCTCTCATACTACAAGAAAAAATCTGGGCAATGTGATCATGACTAGGGAGGTGGAAGGAATCTTTAAATGGGGTGAATGGAAAGTGAAAGCAGGGAGGGGATTCTTGGAAGAGAGAGCTCTGGGCTATAGTGATCGCAAGAAGCTGAAAGAAGTCCAATGTGAAGGAACGAAGTAAGAAAGGGGCTGTGAAAGGCCAGGGCATGTAGGACTCTCAGACCTAGTTCATAAACTGGATTATATTCATAATGTGGCAGAAAGTCTCTACAAGGTTGTAAAGGAGCTTGGTAGCCTGGCTAGGATTACACTAGGTAATCTACAGAAGCACATGGCAGGTCAAGCCAGGGATCACACCTAAGAGAATGAAGAAGATGGTAATCTATTTTCTTTCTCTTGGGAAAAATACTCGGGCCTAAGAAGCTCTGAGAATCTGGTGCATCATGGGTCCCCCGAATCATGAATATTTTATTTTTGAAAAACAATGAGGCCGTAATCTACCTGAGGAAGCCACTCATCATTTTACCTGCTTTATGTTGTGGGGTTTCATATCCTGGGATATAGTGAGGTTGTTTGAAACCCCATAAAAATGATTGATTTGTTCCAATTTGACTCAGACTTAAAGCTATTATATGGGATGACTCTATAAGGGCTCCAAAACTATGACCAAACCTTAAGACATTCACAAATTATTTTATTATTTCACTAGAGACCCCAGAAGAGAAAAGTAGATTTCACTCTACCCCCAAATAGAAATATGGTGATGAATTTCTATTACTAGTCATGGGAACAGGAAGAGGTTGAACCTGGAATATTTTGGAAGGAGGGGTTGACCTTCACCCTCTTCTGGTTAACCAGGATGGTTAAATTTCAGATTATACCCCCTACTCATGACATTAGTGAAATTCAGGCTATCAGCTAAAAGTCGGTAGTATTTGAATACATTGTTTGCAGACACTTAATTTTAATTACCATTTGTGATGGACACTCAAATGTAGAGTTTAACTGGCCCCCAGCTTAGCTGACTAGTTCCTCTAATTGTAAGGGCCTTAGCAAAGAACAATCTCTCTCTGAAATTCCTCTACTTTCTTACCTGAAAAATGGGCACATCACCTGGCTAGTTAGGTTATGATGACAGTTATGTAAATGAAAAAAGCACCATAAAACACCTGCACCTTGCCCTCCATAATAAAATCTAAGTAATATGATTAATGTGTAATACATTATAATAAGCATTAATGTTATATTGATACTGTTATATATTAATAAATCATATATTACCATGTTATATAATATAATGTGTATATCTCATAGTAGTAACTCAACAATAGTAATTGAATAATAAAATCTAGCATCTATTATATTAATACATGACATTTAATATATAGTAACATAATTATATCTCATACTAGTATCTCCATAGTGATTGTCACTATTATTAAGTATTTAATGTGGAAACTATTTATTTGTAGCATATCTCTGCAAGTCTTTAACTGGTTGTTCTTTTTAATGAACTAACTCAAAGTAAGATGAATAGTAAACACATATAGCATGAATTCTTGCTACATCCATCTTGAATTTCACTCCAGAAACCCATCATTGACTGCATGTCAGAAGATGGTTATAAGCTTGATCGAATCAGAGGGGAAATTGAATTCCACAACGTGACCTTCCACTACCCTTCCAGACCAGAGGTGAAGGTGAGTGCCAGCCTTCTCCTGGGAAAAAGGGACATTTGCTTCTTTGGTGATTCATGTTCAGAGCCAAAGGTTGCTTGTTTTCTGAGGCCTGACTCAGTTTCCAGGAATAGGGAACAGAGATATGTGTCCTCAGGTGTTGGGCCATCTTAGATGAGACGCCCCATCCCTTTATGATAATTATATGACTCAGATCTCTCTGATTTGAACACAGTGTAGCAGCCCATGCAAGTTAAGTCAACTCCATCATGCTCTGTTGAAATGACTGGCAGATCCTGTTATTTTTGTTTTTCAGTGACACTTTTCCTTGCTTTAATATTTGTTGTCCTTTTCTGCTTTTGAAATGGGCCCTCAGTTACAAAATACCAAACTACACGCAAAAGAGGGTGTAGAAAAAGCCAGCCATTGGCACAGCATGGAGAAGCCCACATGTGAGGGCAGACAGCAGCAGGTGGCAGGAGGTGGGAAGTGACTGAAGCAGTGGTTACAAATGTTCACAGGAAGCTACAACCAGCCGATGGGTTGTGCTCTGCAGTCAGCACAGGTTAGACTAGTCACTACCTTGGTGGGTGGCCTCAGTGCGTTTGGATTCAGATTCTACACAGCGGTATGATTTCTTCCAGTTAAGAGTTCTTGGCTTGCACCGATCACAAGGTGGCTGGAGGGTACTGGACCAGTTTATTAGCTTTTCAAAATGCTGTCGTAGACCTGATAGATGTATTGAGAGACTTTAGGAGCTCTGCATTTCAGTGACAGTGTATAATTGGGGTTTCCCGGCTGGACACGTAGCTCGGCCAAAACACAAATGCCATTAGTGAGTTTCAGGGATTGGTACGGGGTGTCCTGCCCTTCCACATTCCTCTTGGCAATAGTCTAAACATTGTTGTTTTGCAACTTGCTGGAAACAGTATTAGCATTTAAATGACATTCCTTAATCTGAAACTGGAGCTCATTTTCATTGGGAAGATCCTTCCACATTGCCAGGAAGACCTGGCGCTCCATTTTGCCACCTTCTACAAAATGCACATTGAGTGGGATGAGGCAGCTCAAGTAGAAGACATCAATATTGTTTTTAACAGCCGCCTGCAAGTTGTTCAGAGGTTCCGTCTTCATGACTGGGGCCAAGGTGTTGAGAGGCAGGGAGACATCAATGCTTTGGTTTGGCATCGGCAGAGTGTGGATGGCCAGAGGAGTGCTTGGGATGACGCCAAAGCTATTCTTGTTAAACTGGATTGCAGAGTCTGTCGTATGTTGCAGAGTTTGTTGGCGAAGTTCACTTCCCTATAGATGTGCCCTTGGCGGTGAGTAAATGTTCCTGAAATCTCCAAGCCTTTAGCCTTTACTGCAGGCAGCCAGACAGCCTTAGGAGCCACACATCCCCCAGGAGCCATGCCTATCCCTGTGGAGAGTTCAGACAGGTCATTCAGCCCACTGCTGACTACAGCGGGAGTCGGCGCAGGAGCAAAGGTTGCAGGCGCTGATGATGGGATGAAGAAATGTCCAACCAGACTATCTAGTCCTCCTCCCAGGAGTTCCGCCGCTCCCATCTGCATGGAGGACACCTGTGGCACGTTGACTGGGGGACCAAGGTCAAGATGTAAAAGATTCCCCAAGAAGGTGTCCTTGAGAGGAGATAACCTGCGGCTGTTCTGGGATGGTGGTTGTGGTGGCTCCAACAGGGCTGCCACCTGCACCAGGGCTCCCATGATGAACTGGCAAGTGTTTGCGATGGATCCCTTGACTCCCTCCCACGAAAACATTGGGGGGCTTGTGATACACAGAGGCCAAAGCACCAATGTGGCAGATCAGCTCATCCAGCAGAGTTGGCTCATTAAGGTCTGTCTCCTCAGAGATTAGTGGCTTCTCAGACAAGACGACTTCTTTGGCTGTCACTGGGCCAGTTGACAGAAGGTGCCCGTAAATATAGCCTCGGTCTCGAAGGTCAGGATTGTCAGAATCCTGCGTTGTCAAACGCAAGACCTGCTGGACCAGCTCCTGCGTTTCTGGTGGTTTTTTGAGAAACAGCTTCCCTACGGCAGTAAGCAGAGTAAGCTGGACTTGGGTACTTTCATCGTGAAAACCCTCCAAGAAGCTCTCTAGTAACTCATCTTCATCGTCAATTTTCTCAGCGTATTCTCCCACGATCCAAATCACAGCTGCTCGTGTATCTGGCTCATTCAGCGAGTCCAAGTTCTCACAGAGAGTGGCAATAATACTTTCATGTTTGTTGGGGTATTTGTGGAAGATATCCCTGATGACAACAACTGCCTCTCGGACCACGTAATTTGCTTTCTTCTGGATTAGATCAAGCAACGTGCTTACACAGCGCTCTGCAGATCGCTCCACCTTGATGTCACATCGTCCAGCGGCCCTCACAGCTTTGCAAACAAAGTCAACATCTGCCTCAGTAGCGTATTCCTTCAGTTCTGCCAGAACCTGAGCGATGTTGGCTTGGGACGCCAGGTGAATCACGACGTCCAACTTCTCTAGCTTAACATAGATGGGATCATTGTACTTCACAAAGAAGACTTTAATTTCCTGCCTTTTCTGGACAGTTAAGTCGATGTTCCTCAGGGCAGCATACTGCACTTCTGGCTCCCCAGACAGCAAAGTAACAAGCGGAGGAACTCACTTCTTCAGCAGCACATTGTAGTAGTCAGAGTCCTTGGGTAACAATTCCAGAAATTCCATTAGGACTTTTACTGCTGAAAGCACTACTGCTGAGTTGGTGTGAGATAACCGGGGGGTTAGCCGCTCACAGATGCTCTGAGCTTCCCGGTCATCTTAGGGTTGTAATTAGACAGGAAGTCCAGGGGAAGAATCTGGCCCCCTTTGGTGCACTCGTTCAGAGCCATCAGCAGCTTATTAATGTTCTGTGGGTTCAGATCGAGTAAGTTGCTGTTCGGGTGAGACTCACTGATTTCAGACAATGCCGCTACAGCATTAGCTGCCACCGTTGGATTTGAATCTGCTATGAAATCCCGTAGAGAATCGAGAAATCCCTGATCTTCCACCATTTGGGCATTGATGTCATGGAGTTTTGCCACCTGGACTGCTGCTGTTTTCTGAACATAGGGGTCTTCATCCTTCAAGCACTAGCGAAGGGGCTCACAGAGATATCCTGTAATCTTGACCACTCGGATGCACCCCATGGTTCTGACCGCCAAGGCCCGGATCAAAGGATTGAGATCTTCACAGTCCTCCACAAAGCTGTTGACAGCCATGATGGCCATGTCTGGCTGACTCTTGGCGTAGTTCATCAAGTACAGACACACAAGCTTTTCTAGTTCCAGGTTATCAGTCTGCACACAGTTGACTATATCCGGAAAGAGAGAGATAACACCCTTCCCCACAGCAATCACTTTCTTCACAGTCTCCTTCCTCTTTTCTTTCTTTTCATTGTGGAATTTAGCTTTTAATTCAAAGATTTCTCCCTTTTTATTGGTTGCGAAGTACTTGGAGTCAGTCATGATTCTGGATCTGTACACCAGAGGTAAGGGCTGGAAGTGGCGGTGGCAGGGAGAGATCACAGCCGAGGTGATGCTGTAATCCAGATCCTGTTATTTTAAGCACACAGGAAATAGATTGCAAAACAATCTGAGCATCCTTGTTCTCAGAGACTGCAGCAGGCAGCAAGCGCTGCCCGAATTGATATGAGTGAGTGACAACCGGAAGCCGCAGTTGCTAACTTCTTACCACCATCTGTGAGTTCACCAGGATCAGTGGTCCTTACAGAAGACGACTTGGTGGTATTTTGCTAGTATATCTTGCACTAAGTAATTTTCTGGACCACACGGTGAAGGAAATTTATAATTTTCCTGCATCTACAGAACAAGAGCTTTAAATTCAACATACTCTGTAAGACAATTGGGATTTATGCCTCCCTAAATGAACTGGCTTTAGAATGAAATTTTTTATTCTTTTTTTTTGGGGGGGGGTGGCTGGGGGTTGAACTTGGGGCCTTGTGCTTGCTAGGCAAGAGCTCTACCACTGAGCTAAATTCCCATCCCCCTTTTACTCATTTTTAACGAAGTATCCCTGGTTTCTTTTTCTTAATAATATTCCTGTTAGCTCCATAGAACTAAACCCTATCTTGTTAGCCTAAATTTATTCTGATACTGAAATGAAAGACACACGGAATTGTGTCATGCAGAGGACCCCAAACTATCTTTAGACAATCAGATAGTTATGAACAAGCCCTTATTTCTTGTTCTTGAGACCTGCCAGTATTCAGTCCCTGCTTTCCCAAGTGCTTTGGATCTAGGAACTCACTACAAATATTTATTAGGCAAATTTATTTAAATAATATGCACACATATCATGCAAGTGTATGACAGCTTAAAATCTGCAAATTGGTTTGTTAATCTTTGGTCAGTAAATTAGCATTATAGATTTACTGTTTTTTTTTTCTTTTTAACTAATTGGAACAGTCTTCCTCAGGTATTGTACAGTAGGTCAGAAGTGTTTTAGATTTTGGAACATAATTTTAAAAGTCAAACTGACCTACTTACTTTACCAGTGTTAACACACATCATCTTATTTGTTGGCTGCAGCTCTTAAGTAATGTGCTAAATGCTAAAACCTCATCCTAGGCACTGTTGCCTTCTTCTGGTGATCAATGGCTAAGGATGGATGGATATTGCCATGGGAACATAAGTAAACAACACACATACACACACACACGGACGCACACACATGCAGACACACACACAGATGCACACGTGTGCGTGCACACACACACACACACACACACACACACACACACACACACAGAGCGTCCTCCCCAAGCATGCTAACTTGTAGCCTAATTGTTGATTAGGGACACAGTGATAAACTGAACTTTTAAATTTTCTTTCCTCTCCAGATTTTAAATAACCTTAGCATGGTCATTAAGCCTGGGGAAATGACGGCTCTGGTGGGGTCGAGCGGATCGGGGAAGAGCACAGCACTGCAGCTCATTCAGCGGTTCTACGACCCCTGCGAAGGCATGGTGTGTGTCTTCAGAAACTCTCAGCTCCTGGGGGTGGGGTGCAAATGGTGGCATATTAGCAAACTGAGTTTGATTGGACTAACAGGACAGACTGCCTGCGTGGTGATGGATCAGTGGACAGCGGGTCCTTTGCATTTGCTGAGTAATCCCGAAGGTGCAGGCATGTTTGAACCGGTATTGCTATTTCTTCAGTGAACTATCTGTCTCATTTCTTTTTTATAGTGTAGCAAAATCACCACCAATTCCTTTGGGATCCAAAACAAAAACAGAAGGTAGTCCTGATTACTGTTACAAAAAGTTGGGTTTTAAGTAATTTATATGTAATTTCACAAACCATTAGTCTGTTTTTCCTTGTCTTTATTTGAGTAAACATAGACTGAAAGTAAGAAAATAAATATTAATAATTCTCATAAAAATGATTCCATATTGTCATACTTACCCCCCAAAAGTACATATGTCCATTTTACAAGCAAGGAAGCAAAGAATCAGAAAGATTGAGATCTGCCTCAGGTCATTCAACTAGGACATGACCAAGGTGGGATTTTAACCCAGGTAGGTGGAGGCCAAAGCTCACGCTCTTTATGCACTATCTCAAAAGCATTTCTGTGAGCATCTCCTTCATACTTTGAGCCAGACTTGTCTGTCTGTGGGGTAATGGCTTCAGCGGAATGAGTTTCCCATCAGGCATATAATGTCGCACCGACGTGGCAAGCATAATGGGATTTTCTTTCTCATGGACATTTCTTTTTCATTTGAGTATTCTTTATGACATACCACCACAATAATACTTTGAATATTTTAAAAAATCCTCATTTTTATGTAAGATTTTTACATTTTTCCAATAGTGATTTTTGTTTCTTCCCTCTAATAGCTTCCCTCTAACTGCTTTTGAACACCAGTGATGTTCAAAATTTGATCAGGAATTAAGATTTACTTTAGAGCATATACGTAAGATAAGGGCTATTCCTAGTTATCTTATTTTTGATGTTCCTTTTCAGTCACAAGTCAAAAGATAATAAAAATATTCCGAGTATGGTGAATGACTGGCTACTATTTACTGACTTTTACGTTATGTGCATTTCAGCAATGACATGTTGTGCAGCTAAATTTAATTTTGGTTACATGCCTTTGTCCTCATATAAGCAACCACATTTCAAGAGGAACGTTTGTCACAATCTTGTCCGTCTCTTATCTTTTCTCTCCAGTGGTCAGGTACCACCTAGTGTTCTGCTTCAGAACCCTGAACGGTTCACAGCATCCTGATGCTGTTCCCATGTTCTCTAGGTGACTCTAGATGGCCATGACATTCGCTCTCTTAACATCCAGTGGCTGAGAGATCAGATTGGGATCGTGGAGCAAGAGCCAGTTCTGTTCTCCACCACGATTGCAGAGAATATCCGTTATGGCAGAAAAGACGCAACAATGGAAGATGTCATCCGCGCTGCCAAGGCGGCCAACGCCTACAACTTCATCATGGACCTGCCACAGGTACCCCCCCCCCGCCTTGCACTCCAGGAGGAAACTCAGACATCACCAAAGGACAAGTTACACAATAATGCACACCTCTTTCCATTTGAATCCTGAATCATTACATTCTTAATTCCATGTTTTACCTTTATGCTTGGAAATATACCATGAGGTTTCCCTTTCATCTGCAAATATGTTGTTTTTGTGTTTAAAATCTACCAAATTAGGGAACTTTCTGTTGAAAACTTCCTTTGATTTTAGATATAATTTCCTTATTCTATCTAGTAAACGTGTGTCTAAAAATATGCTAATTGTGTTGCCTGGCTATACTTGTATAATGCTTTCTTGATGTCTACCATTATCATTATTCTTTAGTTTTCTTGTGCTTGGACAACTTAATTGTTGTGTTTCAGAACTGCATCTCCCATATTCAAAAACAATTCCTCATGTATCTTCATTCTGCACAACTATTACTATAAAACCCAACTCCGTGTTATTATACTTATGTGGATTTTACCATTGACGGTCTGCTAAATAAAAGGATTATTGGTAGCTACTGTGTATAGGGTGATGCTATGTTCCAGGCATTGTTCTAGAACTTTACATCTATCAACTCATTTAACCCTTATAACTACCCTGTCAGGCAACAACTATTATTATTTCCATCTACAGATGGAGGACTAGGGTTCCCAGGGATCAATAACTTGCCCAAAATCATACAAATAGGCAGGAAAGAGAAGATTCATATACCAAGTGGTCTAGCTCCAGAGTCAGTGATCTTAAGCACGTCCTATTCAGCCTTATACATTACAAATTGTGAATAGGACTACAGCTAGCAGTATGTTATAGTATAATGGCTAGAAAATAGAGCTTTAGCATCAGATGGTCTCAGTATCAAACTGATTTTCTCTAGTCACCAGCATTGTGAACTTCCATGAAGTTACTATACCCCTTCATGCCCCAAGTTTCCATATTTAATGGTTGGGTAGAACAGCAGCACCTCCCTCCTATGGTATCTGTGAGGAGTAAATGAGATGACGTATGTAAAATTTCAGCACCATGCTCTACATGTGGTAAATGCTCATCTCATATTGGCTAATACTAAGCAGCGTAAGAATTGGAGCTGGGCATGTAGGCACACACTTGTAATCCCGGCACTCTGGGAAGCTGCAGCAGGAGGACTGCAAGATCAAGCCCAGGCTGGGCAAGCTGGTTATTTTGAGACCCTATCTCAAAATAAAAAATAAAAAATGGCTGGGGGTGTAGCTCCATCACATGAGTTGGGGTTCGAACTGCACTACCAAAAAGAAAGAAAGAAAGATGAGTCTGACTACTGGAATCTGTTAGATTCCAGTGTATTGTTGGGCACGTGAAGTTCTCAGTAGCCATTTTCTGTCCATGGTAGTTTTTATAAAGCTAGTTTGTCCTTCCATTCACAATATGAAAACACCTTTAGTATTATATTTTTCTGTATTGTTTCACTAGAGAAAAGATGCATTTTCAAGACTGATCAGTCTCTAATTTGGTTGAAAATTTTTATTCGAAGTTGAGCTAAAGGGGAACGTTTACATGGCTCAGCACACCTTGGAACCATAAGTCAATTTCCTCTTCTCACATGCAGTATTGACTAGAAGATAACCTGTTTGGGGAAAGGGTATTTCTTTCCTTAGAAGTTGGACCTGTGAAAATTCATGATTGTGCAGAAAGTTAGAAAGGCCCTTATACTCGATTGCTGTCTGGAGCCATCACCTTCTTCTCCTTTTAAGAGTGATATTGCTTTCTCCCTAGCAATTTGACACCCCTGTTGGAGAAGGGGGAGGCCAGATGAGTGGCGGCCAGAAACAAAGGGTAGCCATCGCCAGAGCCCTTGTCCGAAACCCCAAGATCCTCCTTTTAGACATGGCCACCTCAGCGCTGGACAACGAGAGCGAAGCCATGGTGCAGGAAGCCCTGAGTAAGGTTTGTGGAGAGTCTGAGTTCATTCTGTGAGTCCATGTGGAAATGCTCATGCCGCGGCTGGGAAGGCAGCTCGCTGAGGGAGGGGGTGATGCTACATGGGTCTGTGTATTCAGTGCGATCATTTAAAAGTCACTGGCTGGCTACAGTCTTCTTCATGTTGAATGGAAGACATGATTTGCTCCAAAACCTGCACATGTAAAATTTAAATTCTTGTTATGAGTAACATGATTTTCAAAGTTCCCCCCTTTTAAGTCATTGATTAATAACAGCAGAAGACTAATGGGATTGTGACACGATTTATGGCTACAAGAAATTGGTCTTTTCTGATGTATAGCCTAGGTAAGGGGATCTTCCCAGGAACCGAGGTGCTGACTTACTTGTGGATTCTAGAGTGACCCAACGACTAAGGTCGGCTCAGTCTCACATCTGGTTCAACAGCACGCTGTGCGTTCTTGCAGGTCCAGCACGGGCACACGATCGTCTCAGTTGCCCACCGCCTGTCCACAGTCAGAGCGGCAGATGTCATCATTGGGTTTGAACACGGCTCAGCAGTAGAAAGAGGCACCCACGAAGAACTGTTGGAAAGGAAAGGCGTTTACTTCACCCTTGTAACTCTGCAAAGTCATGGAGATCAAGCCCTTACCAAAAAGGATGTGAAGGGCAAGTGCCTTTCCCTTTTGCTTGTGTAGTCGGTCAATAGTTAATATGTGTAGTGTCTTATGCCTTTCCGTGCATGTTAATATATGCTGCCTGCTCTGTTCTCCCAGCAGTGCTGGGAGGCATTTTATAAATGATAAAGGCAATAACTGAAGCTCAGAGGTTAAATTATTTTATTAGGTCATAGAGTTAAAACCAAAGTGCTCTGATTTTCCTTTCTGTCCCGTTTTCTTACCCTTTGCGTATAGGAGAGTCTTTCTAGTGTGAATCTTGCACACTGGAGGAATCTCATTCTTATTGGTTGAGTGAATTAATCAGCAACTTAAAAGTTTTATACCTATTTTCGATTGCAGATAGATGCTTCAGGCCCTCGTACACATTCTGAATTTTCAGATTTTGTAGTTAGCCCAAGCTAGATTAACTCACCACTCTAGTCTTTCTCCACCATTTCACATTTGGACATGTGAACTATATTAGGAGTAGCGATTGCACGTGTTTTAGCACATGAGTTATTCTGAATAGACTTTTGAAAGGTTTGGTGGTTTTATCATTTTTGTCACTCCAAGTTGGCTTCCCTTAATTTTTTTTATGACTAATGCTAAAAGATTCCTATTTCTAGAGTTAATAGGATGCCATAGGGCTCACATGACTCAGTCTAATTATTTTGAGTTTTTTATTAGAAAGTGCTGGACGAGTTTCAAGTCTTATTCATCAAAATAAAGTTGGTAGAATAGATTGGCATTGGACCTAAGAATTACATTATAGGCAAACATAGTAAACCTTTGAATGTGGCCTGTTTGTTATATACACTAATAAATGGCTCATGTTGTGTTGAACAGAAAAAGATGCAACTGAAGATGACAAACATAAAACCTTCAGCAGAGGGAGCTACCGGGACAGTTTAAGGTAAACTCAAGGCCTGGGGCAGATTTTAAAGTTTTCAGATATTCTTAGGAGCTCTTTGTAGCAATGATCCTCAGACAGTATGTATTCCAGGTACAGCACAGGAAGCCCCGAGGGGAATCCCACGTCTTGTGTAGTAAGAATATGCAAATGAATGCTTCATTATGACATTTATGTTTCCCATTCATGGAGTTTTTGTTTCACTTTGGCTTTTCATTACACTTTGGGTAGGGTCATGATGGAGGATCCCGGTTCAAATTGTGTTTTTTTAGAATATATTTTTATTAGTGCCTGTTAATGTTACAAAGTATTGGGTTTCAGTATGTATAATATCTTTTATCATGTCCATCTCCTTGTTACCCTCCTTTATACTCTGCTCCTCCTCCTCCTATTACCTTCTTCTTGTCTAATAATACCACGATGTCTCATCTACTTTTGTGTTATCTTTTTAAAAATTCCACATATTAGGGAGAGCATATGATACTTGTCATTTTACATCTAGCTTATTTCACTTAACATGATGATCTTCAGTTCCATCCATAAAACATTGTTTATTGGGCTCAGAAAGGGGGTTCAAAAAAATCTGTGTTTAGTATTTTCTCCACCAAAGCTAAAGATACATGAAACACTGTCTCGTATGAGGGTCACATTTGTGCCTTTAGTTCCATTCTTTAATTTACAGAGAAGCAACCGAGTTACAAACACATCTGCTCCTAGAGTAGCCCGTCTGAAATCAAATCATTCTTAACTAGATGAAATAAAAATATATTTTTTAGCCTTCAAGGAGAACTTCTCTAAATGAAGTATTTATTTTTCTCCAGATCAGTATGTAGGTGTTCACTCTTAAACCATGTTTTTTTGGAAGACAGCACATTGTTCATGCTGGCTTCAGAGTTTCACTTTAAAATGTCCCTGTAATGTTGAAAGTCTGTGCATTGAGAATTCTAGAGGTTGGGGTGTAGCTCTGTATTGGTAGAACGCTTGCCTAGTGTATGCGAAGCCCTGGGTTCAATATCATCTGTCCAGTATTTGTCTGATTCATGGAAAAGTTTGACAAGATTTTCTTTCCTTCAGTTAGGAGACTATTAATAGTTAATGGCTGACAGCACTTCTGTCTGCCATTGTCCTTCCTTCCCATTTCTAGGACACGTAATAAATGCAAGGCTGTGGTCTGAGTGAAGGTTCATGCAAGATGGCTAATTGTTTACTGAAAAAAAGTTTTAAAGGCTTAAAATAAAACATTCAGGCAACAACTCCAAGTAGTCAAAAATAGTCGAAACAGGTTTATTCATTTTTAATATTTAAAGAATAGTTCACTACAAAATATTATACTTATTTTCAAAAGTAAGCAGGTATCTTTCTTTAGATATCTAAATTCTTAGACTTGGTTTATTTATTTATTGTTCTTTTGAGAACAAGTCTACTGAAAACTTTTTAAGAAGTACTAGTTTTATTGAATTTATTCAATCTGGAAAGTGAAGCAACAGCTTCAAGTTTACTCTATAAGGTGAAAGCTATAAAAATTACCAAAATGATTTGTCAAGTTTTATAGACATCTAGCAGTATGCTTAATCTCAAGTAAAATTTTAAAATCATAAGAGAGTTTCATGATCTAAAGATACTATCTTCCTGAACCCAGAGAATGAGCGGGAATCCCTTCTGGTCACTAGGCTGTAGTGGAGACATAATTTATGGTCACGTCAACAAGAAAATAAATACCTTCTGAACTTTTAAGATAGACAAAATTTTACTCATTATAAGTGCTTTCTTTATAGTTTATTATTTCAATAGCTAACCATTTTAATATAAATATTTCTTATTTGGCTATAATCTGTCACAAATTCTACACTTTGGTGTCAAAAATGAGATATCCAGCAATACTATCTACACACAGCAGCAATTAACCTCCTGCAGAGAAATATTTCTGAGTTTAAGTAAGGAAGTCTATTAAAAATATTATCACATTTCATAGGCTAATTTTTACTAAAAGATGAATAAATGAAGTATTAATTGTATCTTGTTTGTTACCCTTTAGTTTTTCTGATAACTGAACAAAAATACGTCTTAAGCAACATATTTTAGGTTCAAGAACATTTCAATGAATAACAAATAATTTGCCAACTGACAATAAGAGGGACAGAAAGAATCTTATCCCCCAAATTTGCTGGGGTTTTTTTGCAGCAAAAGGTAGTAGCAGCTTCTGAGAAAGGGAGGAACAGGTGTTGTGGGTTCTGGACAGGGGTGTGGTGGAATCTCATTCTGGAGTTTCTGGTAGAGCTGTGGGAGGCGACCTGGCAGTAGAGCTCTTGTCTGGCACACTTACTGCTTGTGATCTCAGGAGAGCCCTACTAGTCCTGTGGAATGGTTGGGGGTGTGGGGAGAGAAAGAGCAAACTAGTAAATACGAGATGGAGGTAGGTGAAACATGAGGGACAAGGACATGGGTCTCCCACGTTCAGAATGAGGTAGTAATCAGTATAGCGGGGCACCATCCCCTGCCCCACATATTCCTACCTTGGTGTCCCCTACTCTGGGTCTGGTTTTTAGGTCCACGACCTTAGTCTCACTCCTGTCATCCATCCTGTCTCTGGGTGACACAAGCATTTTCTTCCCCTTCTTCTGGAGTTACTTCACTTGAAATTACTCTGTGGAGTATCAGGCTGGGTGGGAAGCAATCAAGGTGTCCTGGAGGTTGCTGTGGGGACAGGGAGCAGAGGTGGGGAGTGGTTCTGTGCCTGATCATCAGGAGACTTGGCAAGCGTTTGAGTGGGTAAAACAAGGAAGGGAGAGGACTTTGGGTAAATACATGGCGTTGAGCCCGAGTGACAAGAGGCTGGCGGCGCCAGTGACAGGATATGGAACACCTCAGAGTAACCACGCTGCTGCATTCCTGCCTTCTCAAGCGCACCTGACACTTGTTTGGTCTAATCTCCCTTGTGCAGAAAGTGAGGAGGGAAGCCTCAGAGTGGTCCCATTCAAAAGCACCAGAGCAGGTGGCCCGGGACTCCTCATGGCCCGTATGTCTCTCTGCACAGTGCTGCTCTGAGCGCAGCTTTGGTGATGTAACTTCCCTCCTCCTGAGCCTTTATTGTTGCCTGAAGACTCTACTTACAAATGACTGAAAAACCTAACCCATCTAGGTTCAAAGGGAAAGAATCGGCTCACATAACCAAATAGCCCGAAGACGCTTTGGTGGCAGGCAAGGCCAGCGCGTCAGTATGTCGGAGTTAGGTGGTTTCCCTGCTTTGCTTCTCAGCTGCACTTCTTCGTTTGCCAGGAAGTGTCTTTCCTGGAGTCTCCATGTAATTGCTCGCTGCTCCGAACCCTGTGTGCTTTCAGGTTCATCTAGCGGAGAACAGGAGTCTCCTTTCTGCGAATCTCAGGGGGAAAGAAAGCCACAGCCATCTGGGCATGGTGCTATGTGGTTGTAATCCCAGCACCTGGGAGGCTGAGGCAGGAGGATCATAAATCAAGCCTCACCTGGGCAATTCAACAACAAAACCCTGCTTCAAAACAAAAAAAAAATTCAAAAAGGATGGGGGATCTATCTCTGTATAAAGACCCTGGGTTCAGTCTGAAGAAGCCCAAATAAAATAAAGCCAGAGACAGTCATGTCGCCTGTTTACTGTGCACTAATATATCTGGCGAGTAACCCTGCTCTCTCTTATTATATTCCTTTTTTTTTTTGGTCCTGGGGATCGAACTCAGGGGCTTGTGCTTACAAGGCAAACGCTCTAACCACTGAGCTAAATCCCCAACCTGCCCTGCTCTCTCTTGACTCTGCTCCTGTTTGCACTGTTTCTCCACCAGAAATGTTCTGTCCCCTGGACCCTGAATGCTCAAATGCTACCTTAGCTCTTCCACGAAGTTTTCTTGGTAACAGCTGCCGTATATATATTTTTTTCTTTTTGAGTTTCCAAAATCTTTACTCAAACCTGCTGTGTAGCACTTACCACCTTCTTCCTCATATTGGGGCTAGACTGAGCTTTGCTCTTCTCCGTGATTTAAATTCTTTGAGGAAGACACCCGTGATTGACCAGGCTTTCTGTTTCCCAGTATCTACCATTAGTTCCCACGTTGCAGTTACTCAATAAGCTACTGTTGAATGAATGAATAAGTGAATGAATGAACACATTAAGTTAAATTATATTTCAATAGAAATTTTGTTAATGCATTTCTGTAGGCAGCATGTAGCTCAGAAACAATCTCAGGAGGGGTCCTACTTCCTCCTATGGGCTCATTTGGTGGCATTTAGGTGAAATCATCCTAAAGTAAACATTAGGTATTTTAGAGAGAGGAAGGGAGGAAGGAAGGAGGGAGAAAGAGAGAAAGAGACATCGAAGCTACAACCTAAACCGGAAGGGAGGTGAAAGTGGTGAACTGTTGCCTTGGCCATGGTAGTGGTTAGCAGGACCACGTGGGCTTGGGATGCGCTTGCTGCTGGAATAGCGGGACAGTTGTGTCCCACTTCACTTTTCCCTCCCTGGCTAATCTCTGGGTCTGGGCCACCAGTTACAGAGTTTGGGGCCCAGAGTGGTCAGCCCAATTAGCTCTGACTAGAGCGCTACTAACCTGCAAGCTCCCTGCCCTGGTTGCCATGTAACCTGCCAAACGTTTCTGTTTATTTGATGTGTGATGGGAACGGGAACACCAGCTGAGTCTTGTTCTAACCTGCCCACCTTCTCCAGACTCTTCTTTCTGTTTATTCGCAGAGCTTCCCTCCGGCAGCGTTCCAGGTCTCAGCTTTCCCACCTGGCTCATGAACCACCTTTAGCTGTTGTGGATCATAAGTCTACTTATGAAGATGGAGAGGTCAGGCCCCGCTGCTCCTGGGGGATGGGGGATCTCTCCTGGGGACCACAGGGACCCCTGGGTGCCCTGTAAACTGGTGTATATGTGGAGGTCTGTGTCTAGTCAGACCAAATAGTGCAATAGTACCGAGCCTGGTCAGAACTCTAAATTTTACACAATTTTTAGAAAGAAGCACAGATTAGCTAATTAATTTTTTTTTAAGACTACATGTTTCCAGGCATGATGGTGCATGACTGTAATTCCAGCTCTCAGAGAGTCGAGGCAGGAGGATTACCATGAGTTCATGCTGGCCTGGCCTATGTAGTGAGTGCAAGACCAGCCTGAACCATATAGGGAGGCTGTGTCTTTAAAAACAAAAACCAAAACCAACCAAACAAACAAACAAACAACATACATGTTAACTAAAGCTGGACCATGAAGGGCTAGTTAATAGTTTTTAGATGAGTCATTTTAATAAACACAGAAAATGTACTTTAGCAAATTATTTCCTGATATGCTGGTATGCTTTTGAAATTTTAAAAAATACTCAAAATTTTTTCTCAAATTTTAAAATCTCTTAAACTATAATAAGTGCTTGATCAACAAAAGTATTTTATAAGGTTAAACCTTATGCAAATTGTTACAAATTTTGAATTACAGAGGTCCATTAGGTTTTATTGGTATTTGTTTACTTCATTCAATTTTATAATAATTGTCTTAGGATGCATTTAAAATAAATGTATTAATTTCAACATAAGTTAAAAATAGCATAAAAATGAAAGAGATAGAAGATGAATCCACACAGTTAACAATATAAAACCTTGCTCATCAGGACACAGGTGTCTTGCTGTTGTGGACATCGTCCGTCATATGAGGTGACTGTTCACCCTCCTCTAACGTTTTCCTGGTCCAGATTCTCTATGTTCAGTCCCCTATAAACCCTTCGTTAGAACCTTTTCAGGATGACTTCCGTATCGAGCTTTGCGTTCATGTTGTCTTACCCCTTTACTACATTCCAAGCTTCTTGAATTTAGTGACTGTATATTATTTGTGTTGAATCACCTTGGGTGCTTGGCTAAATGCCTTGTACTAAGTTGAACATTAGGAGATTTTTATTTCATTTATTTATTTTGGTTTTTTGAGACAGGTTCTTGCTATGTAGTTCAAGCTGGCCTTGAACTCGATATGTAGTGAATGCTGAGATTACAGGCGTGCATCACCACCCTTGGTGAAGATTTTTAAAACAGGATGAAAAATTGAATTTCTGTCATAGAATAAAGTACAAACTCTGAGATTCATCAAAGCAAATAAGTCAGAAATATTTTAATTAGAAGCACATCCATTATGCATGATGTAATTTTAAATTGTCTTCTGTAAAATTCCACTATACGAATCTGTTAAGAAGTAAGTATGGGGGGGCTGGGGATTTAGCTCAGTGATTAGAGTACTTGCCTTGTAAGCACAAGGGCCTGAGTTCGATCCCCGGCACCACAAAAAAAAAAAAAAAAAAAAAAGAAGTAAGTATAGGGGCTGGGGATTTAGCTCAGTGGTTAGAGTGCTTGCCTGACAAGCACAAGGCCCTGAGTTTGAAAAAAAAGAAGAAATAATTATAAACAATGGCTATGACAGAGAAATTTAGGATAAAGTATTGTACTATTTTTTGATCTTATGATTACGAGTAATGGATTAGTAAGGTTCTCTTTTGTTTTACTGTCTTAATTTGAATAGATAGATGTCTCAATATCTGATAGAGTTGGTTTAAATGAATTCTATAGAACACTCTTTCTTCAGAGGAGCAGGATGAATCACAGGGAGAGAAAACACATTTCACAAGCATGGTTTCTTACTGTATCATGTCGCTAAAGACTCAATTCCTTCACTGGTTTTAGAAACAGCTATTTCTTTTATGCTCACGGCACTGCCACCAATAACTATAAGATGCGCTATATGAATAGGAGTTTAGTAGCGCTTCAGCAGAGAAAGAACAAACACTCCATTGAAAATGTTAACATGACAGTACCTATCACACTCTATTTTTACTTTTTTTTTGTAGTTTCTGGGTAAATACTTGATGTTAAAGGTAAAAGAGGGGTTGGGGGTTTAGCTCAGTGGTAGAGCACTTGCCTCACAAGCACTAGGCCCTGAATTTGAGCCCTAGAACCGCCCACCCCCAAAAAAAAGGAAAAGAGGAAGGGAGGGAAGAGAAAGCTGACTTTTTGCTATTTTTGTTTAAGTTAGTAGATGACCTGGCTTAGTCACAGAACAGTAAGATCCCTGAAGATCTGTAGATCAGATGCCCAGTGTTCTTTTGATGAAGATGAGCTCAGAAGGGGGCTTTCAAATGAAAGGAAATCTAAATCAAGTACAGGAATTAATTTTAGAGAGATTAAAATATTCCGTGTTCTACTCTACTCATTGACATTATAAATTAGGCATAAAATAATTTAAATCAATTGAATGTCACCCAGGGTAATTTAAAAAAAGATGCCACTTTATGTTCGCTCTAGTTGGGGGAGATAGGAAGATAAGAAAAGGAAAAAAATGCCAGGGAAGCCAATGTGATTTTGCTAAGGCACCAAGAAAAAAAAAAGATCTTATAGTAATACTGCTTGTTTGTACAGTAAGTATATTGTGGTCTTTTAGATTTAAAGAATTGTTTAAAAAGGAAACAAGAGAATTAGGGTTAATAAAAGTTGACTAATTGAATTTCTGACTCCGAGGAACCCCGTGTGAATATATGTTAATGTTTTAGAATTTTAAAGTATTTTAACATGTTGTTAAATTCTGCAAGCCCAAACACTGGCAAAACCCTTTCTTTTTCTGTTTTTAATGGAGAAAGCCTAACCTTACCTTCCACAGATGGGGAAACATTCTAACCTAGGGTACCCATGGCCTACTTGCACAAAGCAGTTATCTCCACCTTGTGGTCTCCTAGAGCACTGACCCGAATGCTTAGAAGATGGTTTTAAATCCGCTTCCCGCCCAGGTGGGGTTGGCCACCCGCAGCCTCAAGGTTAGCAGGCGACAGAGCTAAGCCCACTTCTCCTTGTTCTCTAAGCTGTATGCTCAGCTTTCATAACTGAAGTCAGAGCTTAGATACACTACTAATAAGATTAATTTAGGATCAGGTTTCAGTCTCTAAAATTTTAGGCATCTTTTTTTTTAAAACTAAAACTAAAAAATACATGGTAAAGTCAGGATTAGCTATTAGATAGCTACAACTTCATCACAACTAACTTAGGATTTAAGCATAGGTGAGAGAGAAAACAGAGACAAGAGCCGTAAAAATGACTGTCAGTATTTGCTCATTTGGAAAATCTCGGCTTCTTTGTGAAACATATCATTCCTTATCAGATCCCAAAGTTATTATCAAGGCAAGAGGGACTGTTGTTGGGGTGCACAAACCAGCGTAACAATGTATAGCAAGCCGGACACAAGATTCAAGTGAGAAGTTCTGTTTTCCCTCTGGCTCACACAGGAGACAGGAGGAAGGGAGCTGCTAGGAGCCCAGGGTCTAGCACTGCGCCATCTCCGTAGTAGGTGAGGAGTCGTAAGCACCACGGGTATAAGAGCTGCATTCGTTTTGCCATCCAATAAACACTGACTACACCTACTGTGTGCTTGGTATTGTGTCAGAGAGGCAAAGATGGGCAAGATTTACCATCGATGGCTCTTCCTGGCTTCTGGAGTTGCTGACAGGTACTGGTTTTACATATGACAGAAAAATAGGAAGTGTGCAATTTGCCAGTGCTACCATAGAGGTACAAGCTCCGCAGTGAGCAAACACATGAATTTCACAGTTTTACTGCTCCTTGGGTGTAGTGACACACACCTGTAATCCCAGCTGTTTGAGGCTGAGGCAGTATGAGCACAAGTTCGAGGCCACCAGGGTAACTTAGCAAAAACCTGTTTCGAAATTTTAAAAACATTTTAAAGGGCTGAGGCTGTAGCTCAGGGGTAGAGCCACATGCTCAAGGCCCTGGGGCCTATTCCCAGTACCTTTAATAATAATAACTGTCATCATTATCATTAGTATTTTACCTCTCTGTGTGAGCTACTAGTTCACTGTTAATTTATTCATCTTCCCTTTATATTAAGATTTGCAAAATTAGAGGTAAATATTTCTTTGCAGAATGATTTTAGTTATATTTTATATAGTTTTCTTTCATTCCTCTACTGTTCATTTACTCCTCTCCTGTATCAGATAAAATTCAATCAAAAGTGTGGTATTTGGGAACAGGTTTTCTAGTTTTTTGTATCACTGGGGATTGACATTTGCATTTGGTAGTGGGGCTAGGAAAGAGTTTCCTTTGGAGTAAAATTTTTTAGTGTGGAGAGACAAAAGAAAAATATTCAAATTTTTGTTTCTTGTTAGCTTATTTTGGAATGAAACCTACTGGAGAAAATATACTTCATATTGTTTTAAAATATCTTAGGCATTGTTGCATAGGCTTTGGGACATCTTGGGGTGTCAGAAGGTTAGGAGAGGCTCCATCCTATCAGGCTGTTAGCGGGCCACCTTGTGGGGCAGTAGTCCTGGGAGGAGCTGGAATTCGGTGTCACCAGGAAGCAGGCAGGATTCAAGGAGTGGGAAGGCAGCCTCACACACTCATACCCCTAGATAGTCCAAGCCAGCTGACATGTCCAAAATGTACAATTATGGGATCCTCAACATTTAGTGGTGGGAAACGGCCTGGAGATCATATACTGCTGAGGTCTCACCAACCAAGCTTTGGTCACCAGAATCACCTGAGGAATGTTTTAAAACACAATCACACATAAGGCCCCCTAACTTTGAATTCTGGTGATGAGACTGCCCAGAAATTTGTATATTTAATCATCAGCCCTCATGGGTCTGTGAGCATCCAGGTCTGGACCCCAATTTCTGTCAAGAACTCTAAAGGGTCTGATATTTTGCTCTGTTGCAAGCTATCTAGTTAGCCTGACACAATTTCATGGAGACTTGCAAAATACATGAGATTCCTGAGTCAGAGATGAAGGCCTTAATTACCCAGGGCAGTGGCAGTAGCCATAGTCTAGCATTTCCGCACTGGTCCCCAACTTAATCCCCAGTCCTCACAAGGCAAGGTGAAGAGGGCTAGGTGATCGCAGCAGAAGAAGTTGAGTGTGGTACACGAGGAGAAGGCCAAGCTTAAGGGGCTTCTTTTCATAATGGGCAGACAAGCTGATGCTTGGGAAACACATACCATCTCTGTCTTCCAAGGCTGTTTGCTTTATTAAACCCTTGAAAAAATAATCTGAACAAAGGTAATAAATACCTACACTCACAAAATGTGCAAAAATATGATAGATCTAGGAGGACTATTTCCCCAGAACAACCTAGTCCAACTCTTTCATTTTAAGAATACAGTAATCAAGGCCCAGAAAGCTCAAGCTCTTAGTGATAGACTCCACTGGTGGCCATGTGAGACTCGTCCAGGAGCCCCTTCTTTCTACTCGCGTCCCATTTGTGCTTTCCCAAGCGCCTTTGTGTTCTCTGACATGGACGGTCTGCAGTTAGAAGGCTGTCAGAGATGAAATAATTGGACAGAGGATTTGCTGCATGAGTGACGAAATTACTACTTGGTAACTGCAAAATGCAAATGTTGGAGGCAGTCAAGAGAGAACTTGAAAGGGAGGCAATAGCACATTCATCACCAGCCTGAGCTGCCTTCCTTGATCTTATTTGGCTTGAATTAGAATGAGATGGACATGACACCAGCCTTTCATTTAAACTGAACTGGTAATGTGGTCTTTGACTTTTTAAGCTGAGTGAGTTTTTGACGATCTTCGTTATTATCTGTTCCCGATATTTGACTATCTGAAGGGTAAGTTACTATTAGTAAAAGAGAAAAATCATTAACAGTTTTGTAGTCAATTTTCTATAGCTAGTTCCGTGTATTTTGATAGAAAAAGTAAAACAAAATTGATACAAATTTATATAAGCCCTCTAGAACGAGGCTTATTTATTAAACAGAATAATAAATTAATAAATCAATAAATTGTTGAATAAATGGGCCTGAATTCCAAGCATAGAGTAATACTGATAGCAAGGGAAAATGGTGGACAAAATAATAGGGTTCTATATGTAACACTGGCCTTTGAGAGGATAAAATTCTGACACTTTAATAGCAACTTAAAAATCAGAATGGGGAATATTGACTAATTTTCACTCTTTGTAAAAAAAAAAAATATGGGCAACTTAGAAATCCATATACAGTATCACTTACTTCCGGGGCACTGATTAAGGGAAGCTTTACTCAAAGGAAGTAAATAATAGCAGTTGATACCACTTAATGAATTGTTTAAATTTTCTCATTCCAGATATGCTGCCTGCCTTACAGCTCGAGTATAATCTAGTACTTTAGTATAGTCTTAGGGGGCTGGGGATTTAGCTCAGTGATTAGAGTGCTTGCCTTGTAAGCACAAGGGCCTGAGTTCGATCCAGCACCACAAAAAAAAAAAAAAAAAAGATCTTTAGTATAATCTTAGAGTTTTAGTACAATCTAGGGATTATAGAGCATTGGGATTTATAAGAAATGTGTCTTGAAGATTTCTTAAGTCCTCGCACGTATGTATACACTATAGCAACGTTTTTTAAAATGAAGAACTATTATTTTCAAAGATCCAATGTATTATTACTCCTTGTATTAATCTGTGTGTGATTGTGAGATAAGGTTGCCATCAGATGCACAATCCTTAGGGTCCGTCCCATCCAAGCTGTGTCATGCTATCCAAAAATTCAAAACCATTCCTCAAAAATTAACAAACCACCATCTCTGATGGATCTTCGAAGTCGCTCAGAACCAATCAAACTATGACTCTTAAATCTGAATGCCAGAGGGTCTGCCGTTCAATACAAGAGTGTGCACAAAACATCTATGTGTACATCTGGATGATTAATGTAATCCTCTTTTCCCCCAAGGGCAAGGACACTCCAGTGGCAGAAGAAGAAGTTGAGCCTGCCCCAGTTAGAAGGATTCTGAAGTTGAATGCTTCGGAATGGCCCTACATGGTGACAGGGGCTCTGGGTGCAGCCGTCAATGGGGCGGTCACGCCCCTATACGCCTTCTTATTCAGCGAGATTCTTGGGGTGAGCAAGCAGCTGGAATAGCTTCAATTTCTTCATCCCTTCTTTCTTTGTATCAGTGACCGTTATCATATTTTTTAGTTCAGTTCTTTGTTTTAATGTACTTAGCTCTTTTGCTGGCTCCTTTGTTTCATGTCTAAAGGATGAAAATTTCACTGAGTCTCCATCACACAGAAGGTGAGACGGTAAAGCTGAGCACCCTGGTCTGGTCTGCCAGGGCGCTCATACAGTCATTATGCCCATAAAAAACAATACCACTGGGGCAGGGAGTGTAGCTCCTGGGTCCAGTTCACAGCATTCTCGTGCGCACGTACACACACACACACACACGCGCGCGTGCGCAGCACAATCACTTTGAATAAGGAAGCTTCTCCGTCCGCAAAACAAATCAGAATGCAAAGCAGGTTTGTTGAGTAATACAAAAAGATTTTAGGGCAGTTTTCAATCTTGCTAAATAGTTAAGGTACAAAGCTGGTCTTATAACCTCAGATGTTAGTTCTCCGTTACTGATTGTAGTAAAATGAGAGTGCAGAGAGGTGAGGCAAAGAGAGAAGAGTAAAAATAGCCAGGGATAGATAATAAGCTTACTTCAGTTTTTTACTTTTGATATTCCTTATTTGACTTTAGTGTTATAATAATAAATACAAACATTTTTAGGTACTACCTAAGCACTTTTTTATAATAGGTCACTTATGTTTCCTAACAGCCATCTGAGATAGGGATTCTTATTATTTCCATTTTATAGAGGAGCAAATCGAGGCTCAGAGAATGTAGGACAGCAAGGGGCTGCGACTCAAATCCAGCGAGTATGACTATAGAGCCAGGTTCTGAGAAATCTTATTACTGGAAAATTAGTTATCAAAATAGTGACATATTTATAGTGCACACATACATACACTCTGTGAGGTCCACAAAGGAAAAAGCCTAGAACCCGAAGAACATTATAAATGTGATCAAAGAGAAGCAGACAAAGGATTTGCCTGGACATCACTTTGTCAGAGCTTAGTGAGTGAGAAAAGCTTGCATCTTAGCTCCTTCCTGTACGTCTCTCTTGACACCACTCTGGTAGAAGTCCTGACCATAAAAATGTCCCCAGAGGCATGAACTGTACAGAAAAGCCTGCATAATCCAGAAACAAAATCAAGTCAGCTGTGTAGGGAGGTCCCGAGCCACCGCTGTAATTGTCACACTGCCCCCTTGTGGTAAGTGCGGAAATCGTGAAGTAATTCGCTTGGAGGTAGGACGTGGGAAGCCGACGGGGCCTTCAACTCTGGGAAACTGATCCTTGGTTATTGTTGCAACGACCTTTTATCCTGAACATTTTTTAAATAATTCATTTCTATTCTTTAATTTCCTAGTAAGTAACATCCAAACATAAAGTCATAGTCTTTTATTCACTCGACAGATGTACTGTAGTAGATACCAAGCTGCAGACTCGGGAATGCCATGTCGGTTTGGTTTTTCCTCAAGACAAACATTAAACGTACATATCCACTCGCCATGCAGCAGATCTGTACGGATCGCTTCGTGTTTCCTGGGCACCGTTGCTAGTGCTGGGGACAGGGTGTGGGACAAGAAGCTCAGGCCGCCCTGGCCTCCAAAGCTACCACACTAGCAGGCAGAGGCCTATCTCAGTGGGCAGTGAAGAGGTGTAGAAGGTGGAATGAAAGGAGTGAATCTGAAAAAATAGAAGCCTGCATCCTGTAGGTTTGCTTTTTAGAAGAAACTCAGAATGCCTGCTTTGCCAGTTTATAAAAGCAGAATAAATTGTTTGCACACACAACTTCATCCTAACCATGCAGATGAGTTGTGGTGGGAAGAGTCCTGAACTCCCTACCAGGACGGCTTTTCTCTGAAACCAGCACTGTTAGCCACTTCCCCTGTGCTGTGTGCCCACTTCTCTGGGCCAGGGTTTCCCCAACTATGAAATGAATAATTGACAAGGATTATCTCTGAGAGAACTTTCATCTGTAGTGCCCAGCAGACCACTATCTTTCCTCATTAATAAAGAAGACTCTTTTTATTTGTCTCAGCATAATTATCTCAAATTCATCAGTAAACTTGTGATGCTTTCATCTCACGGGGTATAATCATGCGCCTGTTTTTAATTGCTCTGTTTTAACTCGGATATACCTACAAGGCAAAATAGCCACATGTGGTGTATGGAGACCACACTGTGGGACTTGACCCAACAAATGATTGAGCACTGTCAGGAGCTGGGTTGCTAGCCTAGCTGAGCCTCAGTGTAAAGCATAATTTACCTGTTTCACTTTCCCTGTGTCTGTCTGACTTGGGAAATGTGCCAAGTGTTCTAACTACTGCAATTTGGATGTAGCATGCTGAGAAAAGCACAGACTTGGGAGTCAGCTAGTCCTAGATTGGTTGTTGGTCTCTGCTCTCTACTATCTGTGCACATTTGAGCAGGAACTTATCTTTGCTGAGATTTAGTTTCTTTATCTGTAAGATGAGGAGGAAAAAACCCTACCAAAATGGGTTGTTTTGAGATTCCTGATTTAAGGAAATCCTAATTTAAGTTAAAGCAGGTTCTGCCACACATTTGACATCTGGCATATAGCAAGCATTTAATGGAAGTTTGTTTTTTCCTTAAGCAAACGTACCATTCCAAGTATAGCAAAGACATGTTCCTGAACACCAGCCAGGCTAAGCACTGAGGAGTCTGCAGATAGGTAGGGCACTGGACTGCCTTTCAACAAGAAGAATGTACTAAGAACTCATGGAGGACAATATTGTGGGAAAAGACAGGATATATTAGATGCTTGATCTCACAGAAGATTTTAACATTAGCCAAATACTCTTTCTCTTAACACTGAGAAATTGAGAAGATGGACAATGCCATAAAAACCACAAGAACGTGCCCAGAAGAAAGCCACTGCCCTGGAGCCTAGAAAACCAGCATTTCCACGTCCAAAAATAACTCCTAGCTGAACAAATTTAGGCAAACACTTGATGTTTGGAGCTTCCATTTTCTAGCTATGAAATAAGAGCTAAATGGGCTAAAATCTGAATTCTGTAGTCCATGGTTATACGGGGTGCCCTTCTGGAGGAATGAAAATTATGGCACCATACTTTTTTAAGACATTATATTTTTTAAAGCATTTTTAGGTTGTTAACAAAATTAAGAGGAAGGTAAGAGATTTCTTAAATACTCTCTGCCATTCCCGGGGCGGCGGGCACGTTTGTTACAGTTGACAAACCTACACTGACACGTCAAGATCGCCCATCACATTAAAGTTCACTGTTAGCATCCGCCCTGCAGGTTTGGGCAGATGTATCATGATGTGTTGAGAGAACGGTCACTTAAACATATTTGAATTTATTTCGTGTTACTGTTTACAATAATCATGTTTCTTCCTTGTTTGCTGTCCTCGAAAGACTTTTTCCCTTCCTGATAAAGAGGAGCAGAGGTCACAGATCGATGATGTGTGCCTGCTTTTTGTGCTAATAGGCTGTGTATCTGTTGTCACCCAATTTCTTCAGGTAAGGAATTTTATTTTTCACCAAGTGATTTAGATATTTTCTCTCTTTTTTATGTTAAAGTATCAGTGAAGACTCTTTCTTTGTGTTTTAGGGATATACTTTTGCTAAATCTGGGGAGCTCCTCACGAAAAGGCTGCGTAAATTTGGTTTCAAGGCAATGCTAGGGCAAGACATTGGCTGGTTTGATGACCTCAGAAATAGCCCTGGGGCGCTGACAACACAGCTTGCTACAGATGCCTCCCAAGTTCAAGGGGTAAGCTCGGGGTGTCTTAGTCCATTTGGGCTGCTACAACACAATACCTTAGCCCGGGTAAGTAGTTAATAATCAAAATGTATTCCTCATAGTTTTGTGGGTCAGGAAGTTCAGGATGAGGCACCCACAGATTCAGGGTTTGGCGAAGGCTCATTCTCTCTGATTCAAAGATAGCACCTTCTCTCTGCATCTTCCCCTGGCAGGAAGATCTGCGGGGTTAATGGCATCGATCATATTTCATGAAGGCAGAGTCTTTGTAATGAATCAGCTCCCAAAGGGCCCCATCCTTAATTCTACCACAGTGGGGATTAGGCTTCAATATGAACTTCGGAGGGGCACATTCAGACCGTAGTAGGGGGAAACCAGGGACGTATTAACTGGTGTAGACGTACTTACCATGCAGCACTCTGATAATCATTTAAGTGTTTTGTCTGGAATAGGAACTGCTGGGATTTGGTTCCCTGGAGCCACATTTCTCACCATTTCTAACACTGACAAACAGCAGCTGAAGCACAGTGTCCGCTACCCAGGGCCTAGAATCAGTGTTATGGCACACGTTAGTTTGTCAGAGTTGGGCATTTTCCCAGAGTAGAACTGAGAAAGATTTTCCTGAGATTCCTTTCTCAGACTACTTTCAGGCTCCAAAGCTTAGATTCCCCAAATCCAATAGTGCTCCACTCCCCCTCCTCAAAGTTTGGAAGCAAATGGTGGTGGGAGACTATTTAGGTGCCCAGTGTGATTTGCCTTAAGAAAGAGTAGTTGTTTTAAGTAGTCTGTAAGTTCCCACTTAGGAAGTAGGGAAAGAAAGAAATAGTTGCTGCCTGGAACATGCAGCCTTCAAGGACCTCTTTTTCTAAGAGACAAAAAGCTTTCTGGTTTCTAAATGCCAGTATCTGCAGCTTTGTCCAAGAGACTGACCACACGCGGGTGAGAGGAGGCTGTACCTTTTTCAAGCCAGGCATTTGGATTAAAATGATGAAAAGCAAATTTACCTTACAATGTCTCTCTCCATGCTCAGTGGAAAAAAAAAAAAAAAAAGAAACACTGCGGGATTTTTTGTTTCGTTTTTTGTGGTGCCAGGGATCGAACTCGGGGCCTTGTGCTTGCAAGGCGAGCACTCTAACCACTGAGCTAAATCCCCAGCTCCAACACTGTGATTTTTAAGCTAAACTACAGTCTGTGAGACTGCTGGGAGAGAACAATCTCATTAGATTGACAGCCCTACATTGCAGTGTGTCTCAACTCCTAGCCAGTTCAACCAAAGGTATTGAAAATGGTATGGGAGGATTTCATGGACATAGAATCCTCCTAGAGAAAAATCCCTAGAAACATTTATCTTTTGATCCTTCTTGGTTTTTTCATGTATCTATTTGTTTTTAATACACTTAAGGTTATATTCTAGTGCTTGCAATTTGTCTTTATTCCTCCCCCCAAAATCTGATGTGAGCATATTTTTATCACATCAATATATTTTAAAGATTGCATAATACATCATTTTAATGTACTGTCACTTCTTTTGATTATTATTATTAATAATTATTAATTAGAGAAATTAATGAGATTTACCACATTGCCATACATGCATATGTCATGCATTGATTAGGTCCATCTAATTATTATTAGGTCCACCTGTATTATATCTTTCCTTCTACTCATTTTGAGTATTTTCTTCTTTCTCTTTGAAGACCTGAGATACATCATTAGGTTGTTTATTGAGGTCTTTCTATTTTTTTAATGTAGACACTTTTGCTATAAATTTTCTTTTATGCTAGGCTATAGGTTTTAATATGCTTTTTTTCCATTTTTATTTCTTTTGAGGAATTTTTAAATTTCTCTTATGACTTTCTCAATGACTTGTTTGTTCAAAAGTGTGTTGTTCGGTCTCCATGTATTTGTATACTCTCTAAAATTTTTGTTGCTGTTTATTTCTAGTTTCCTTCTTTTGTGATCAGAAAAGATACAAACTATGATTTCAATATTTTAAAAAATTTGTTAAGACTTGTTTTGTGGCATAGTACATGGTGTATTCTAGAGAATATTCTATGCACTGATCAAGAAAATGTGTAAGTCTATTTGATCTATAGTGTAGCTTAATTCTTATACTTTTAAATTGGTTTTTCTTTGGATGATCTATTAGTGAAACTGGCATCTCAAAGTCCCCCACTACTACTGTATTGGAGCCCATCTCTCCCATTAGGTCTAACAGTGTTGGCTTATAAAGTTGTGTGTCCCAATATTAAGTGCACATAGACTTACAATTATTATGGCTTGGTTCCTTGGTAATTATCCCGTGACTTACTGTTTATGTCTTAAAGTTTACTTTGTCACATATGGGCATGGTGATTCCTGCTTGATTTGGTGTTCTGTTCCTTAGAATATCATTTTCCATCCATTCACATTCAGTCTGTGTGTGTGATGTGAGTTTCCTGTAGGAAATATTTTTCAGATCTTGCTTTTTAGTAAGTTCAACCGGTCTAAATATTTAATTGAAGAATTAAGACAACTTACTTTCAGATTTATTAATGAAAATTATATACATGTTCCTTTCATTTTGTTGATTTTCTTTTACTTGTTTGAATATTCTTTGTTTCTTCCTTTTTAAATTCATCTTTGTGGTTTGATGGTTTATTGTATTGATGATGCTTGATACTTTGCTATTTTTCCACTGTGTGTCTCTTCTTCTAGTGAGATTTATACTTTCACAAGCTATCATACAAGTAGTTACTTGTATCTTTCTTCCACTTCTGGGTGTGTGACTCACTTAAAAATATTTTTGTAAAGCTTATCTGGTTCTCATGAATTCCCCTAGTTTTTGCTTATTTTGTAGGATCTTTGTTTTTTTTTGATTCTGAAAGATAGCCTCTGTGGGTGATCTTGGACTTAATATACATCCATGTCTTCCCAGCTTGTGGGATTTCTGCTGAGATATATGCTGTTAGTTTAGTGGGGTTGCCCTTAAATGTGACTCTATATTTTCCTCCTGAAGATTTTTAAATTCTTTCTTTGTCTTGAATGTTTGACATTTTGACCATAATATGGTGTGATGAGGATCTTTTCTGGTCATGTCTATTTGGGATTCTTCAGGCCTCCTATACCTGGATCATGTCTTTCCTAAGCTTAGAGAAGTTTTCTGCTATTATGTCTTTGAGTAGGTTTACTATGCCCTTAACCTTTGTTTATTTCCTTAAGTACATTCACACTGTTGTCCATCCATCACCACTATCTATTTATAAGCTTTTTCATCATCCTAAACAGAAACTCTAAACCAATGAAACAGTAACTTCCCATGCTGGCCCCTAGTCTCTGGCAACCACTATTCTGTTTACTGTCTCTATGAATTTGACTGCGCTAGGTGCTTCATATCAGTGGAATCATATAAAATTTATCCTTTTTTTGTGTGGCTTATTTCACTTAACATAATTTTTCAAGATTCATCCTTGTTATAGAATATATCAAAACTATATTCCTTTTTATGGTTAAAATACTCATTGTATGCTGGTATAATTTGTATATGAAAAGTTCCCCAGAGGCCCATGTATTTAAAGGATTGGTTTCTAGCCCATGGCCCTGTTGTGAGTTGGTGAAAAATGGGGCCTAGATGGAAGAAGTTAAATCAAGGGAGACATGCCCTGGAAGGGAAATCTGGTTCTCTCTCTCTCACTCTTTCCACTCCCAGTGCTCGCTTCGGCAGCACATATACTCTTTCCACTCCCTCCCCTCCCCCCCTCCCTCTCCCTGTCTTGCTTCTTCCCAGTCTCCATGAGGTCAGCAGATTTCCCTACCATGTGTGTACTCCCTCCGTGATGTATTGTCTCACCACAGGTCCAAAACCAATGGACCAACCAGCCATGACTGAAACCTCCAAAACTTTGATCCAATGTAAACCTTCCTTCCTTTATAAGTTGATTATCTCAGGTATTTGTTACAGTCACAGAAACCTAACACATGTGTGGATATTACATCATCTGTCATTTATCTATTAGTGGTCATTCAGGTTGTTTCAACCTCTTGGCTATTTTGTGACTATTACTGCTAGGAACATGAGGATACAAAAAAGAAATTCTTAATAGTATTCTACTCCTGTCTCCAAAGGTGTTAGTAGCAACCCATGGAAATTCTTTGTAGCACAAGTCCTCATTCACACATTTGTGTCTTCAATACAATATAAAGACACGCATTATTCTTGAATAACACTGCCTGGGGACTTAAGAGTTACTAATAGTTTTTAGCTGTTTTACATTCTTTATCTTAAAAATGTGCAAGTCTATACAATTTATTAAGAAGTCATAACTGTACCCACCCCAATGTTTTCTACATAGAGCACACCAAACTTCAGTCACTAAATAGCTGCGATGAAAATGAAGACTCAAAATCATAGAACACTTTTCTTCAGTATAGATTATTACCACAATGGTTCTGCGTATACTGGAGCTGAATCCACTTTCACTCATCTACTGTGACCTAAAGCTGTTCCTTAAAATGGCATGTAACTTTGTATCACTGAACAGGTTAACTTCAATGAGACTCAAAGTAGTAGCTCATTAGAGTCTAATTTCAACTTCAAAACTATAATTATAGAGTAAACCTTAATCTTCACTAATAATAGGTACTATTATTGTAAGCCAAGTGCATTAGTGCCTGGGACATATGTAGCCCATGCTTAAGGCTGCTGTAGCTCTCATATCCATAAAATGACATTAGTTGATAGATGAACTCCCAAGAAGCTGCAAATAAAGTAGGTATTTTAAAATCTAGCTTTCAAATACATTAAGGGATCTCAGCATTTAAAAGAGCCTACTTTTGTAAACAAAGAACTATCATATCATCTAGTAATTCCATTCCTAGTTTCAAAAGAGGCAAATTAAAAGGCAAGACTTGGATAGTTGCATACCTATGTTTATAACAGCATCATGCACAGTAGCTAAAAGTCTAAAATAAAAAATGTGGAATATGCCTACAGTGGAATATATTTAGCCTTCAAAAGGAATTAAATTTTGGTATTCACTACAATGTAGATGAACCCTGAAGAGACGATGCTTGGTAAAATAAAGACAGAAGGACAAATAGTAGATATTAGAAAGAAGTTACCAGTAACATGGGGGAAGAAGAGGAAGATTACTGTTTAATGGGTACAGAGTTCTTGGTTGGGAATGATGAAAAAGTTTTGGGTATAGATGTGATGGTCACACAACATTGTCAATGTTTTCAGTGTCCCTGAATTGTATATTTAGAACGGCTAAAATGGTAAATATTATGTTATATATATGTTAAATAATTTTTAAAAACATATCTTTTTGGTATAAAATAGCCTTTTTCTATAATGGCATTTGACGAAAAAGACTGTGTGTCTGAGGTGAGTTGGTTGCTTTGGTTTGCAGGCTGCTGGCTCTCAGATCGGGATGATGGTCAATTCCTTCACTAATGTCGCTGTGGCCATGATCATTGCCTTCTTCTTTAGCTGGAAGCTCAGCCTGGTCATAGTGTGCTTCTTCCCCTTCTTGGCTTTATCAGGAGCCCTGCAGACCAAAATGTTGACAGGATTTGCCTCACAAGACAAACAGGCTCTGGAAAAGGCAGGACAGGTAATCCTATGAATATAATTTTCGGCTTATGGTTGACCGCCCGTGTGGCAAACTGTTAAAAATGGGGAGTACAAAGAGATTTAAGAAGCCACGAGGCCACAGACATGCACAGTTAGAAACCTCCCACCAGCCTTTCGCCTATGTGCCTCCGTCTCGACTCTGCCCACAGAGCTGAAATGCACAACTTTCAGCAGGTGAGGAGCAACAGTGAGGTAAATGCAGATGTTTACATGTTCAATTTCCTCTAAAACAATTACTTGTTCCACATCACAGTTTGTTGTATTCTCACTTGCAGGGGTGGATAGTTCAGTATTTGATGAGATTTTCTCAGTTTCATGGTTTCCCTGAGTGCTGCTGTCCACAGAAGGAACTAGTATCTTTTTAATAGCACATGTTTTTTATTTTCACACTGTCTGCTAGTCTCATGGCAAATGCCTTTTCCAAGTAGAACCGTGAGCTGCAGTTTAGGTTTCAAACATACCTAGGTGTTAACTATGCATTGTCAAAAGTCCGTTCTAATTAGTATCTGGCCATCTAGGAGCAAATGAGAGAATGGTAGCATCAACATCTGTCAGGTAAAAGCAATCACACCCACATATGCACACACTCACTCTTAACAAATTCAGTATAACCAGGGTTTTGTCTGTTTTCACGGAACAATGGAACAGATGTGACACTGCCCGACTGGGCAAAAGCCACAGCATTTTACATGCCAGTGGTAGAAAGTAGCCCACCTTTGTACCTTTTGAAAGGGTAGAACCTTAATTTAGAAAGATTGATTATTCGCCTTGGAGTGTGGATTGAAATACACATCTATAATGTAGACTAAAAGGGTAACATTAATTTTAAGTTAAATAGGTTTTGGTCGGATTAATTTTTTAGGAAAGGAGAACATAATATTTTAAATTTGTAGTATTAAATGGACTTTTGTCTCAGAAGACATCTAAAGATAGATACTGTAGACATTTCAAATGAAATTAGCAAGGAATATAAGGGCTTTAGAAGACAACACATAGGTATTTTCTCCACCCTTCTCTTTTTCCCTCACAAATGGAGGCAAAAAAGACATACTACAACTAATAGATCTTGAATTTAACTGACAAATAATCTCATGGTCCGGTTGAGTTGACCTCTAGCAACTTCTCTGTACTGTCAGATGCTACTACCCTGTCTCCAACTTGTAGCAAAGTCAGCCAGAGCTAATTCATGTAGCGGTTAAAATATTGCAAAAGGAGTTATTTCTGCTCTTTTATTTCTAAAACTCTTTCATTCTTCAGATTACCAGTGAAGCCCTCAGTAACATCCGCACTGTTGCTGGAATTGGAATGCAGAAGCAGTTTATTGAAACATTTGAGACTGAGCTGAAGAAGTCATTCCAGACAGCCATTCGAAAAGCAAATGTCTATGGATTCTGCTTTGCCTTTTCCCAAAGCATATCGTTTATTGCAAATTCTGTTTCCTACAGATATGGAGGCTACTTAATCCCCAATGAGGGACTCCATTTCAGCTATGTGTTCAGGTGAGAAGTATCCCACTAAGGTCATAATAGAGCAGCTCTCTAAGAAGGAGTTCCTGGGTTCTATTGCTTCGCTTTTTTGCTGCCTAACAAACCATCCCAGATTCAGTATCTTAAAACAGCTAGGATTTATTTTTTCTCAAAACTGTGCGTTATCAGGTAGTTCTTCTGGCCTGGGCTGAGTCAGTCAGGCCTCTGTTTTGCCAGTGAGTTATTTTTTTCCCTGCACAAATGGTCTCAGAGTTCTAAGTGCAACAAAAGAGAACAAACGCCACCATGTAAGAACTTTTTAAGTCTCTCTATGTGTCGCATTTTCTGGTGTCTCTTTGGCTGAAGAGAGTCATGCAACCAAGCCCAGGTTTAGAGAATGGGGATATGGAATTCTCCATTTGATGAGAGGAGTAAAAGAATCAAAATGCAAAGGGATACATGCTAGGATGAATTAATAGGATCATTTTTATGATGTGCTATACTTGCTAATGCTGAGAAACTCCCAAGGCCTTGAATAAAATGGCTCATAGGGCTGTCATATTTGCCTTCTACTCCCCTTGTGAAAAGAGAGCAGGTTTTCAGCTGACTTCCCATAGACCACACAGGGCCACTTAAAGGCCACAGGTTACAGCCTATAGGTTGGGTTCGAATGTATATGGGTGTGGTGGGGGCAGTGAGGGAAAGACTTTAGGAAAAGTGGGTCCAGTAAGAACTTTTCTCTTGGCTTTCTTTCTCCAGCCATGAGCTCTTTCTCACCTGTTATCTTTCATCCAGCACTTTTCTACTGCTGTGCTACACCCAATTCAAACAGGACTTGTTTTTGTTAGTTTATACAACATTTTTCGGGAAATATTTGCCAATGTGTAAAAATTGAGGGACTATGAAGAACTCTCAACTTCTGGCTTTGCTTTAAAAATGGAAAAGTCATTATCCATTGTTTTTCGTTTCATTCCAAATGGTTTCATTCCTTAAGCTTCGGAGTGGACTTCTGGAGATATTTGGATTTGCAACTCTGCTCATAAGTAAAAGTTGCAAAAATACACAAAGACATATTTGTTGCTCCTCACCTTCATCCCAAGCAGGCACTCTGTGAATAGGGGCGCAAGCAGACAGATTTGAGGGCTGCCTCTCACATCATAATCTGTGCAAAGTAAAGCCATCTCTCACCCTATTTATCATTCACTCATTTGTTCATTCATTAACCCCATCTTGAAGATAGTTAGAGCTGAGCCACTAGAAGGGTATAGGCAGTTTTGTCTTTCTAATCTTGTCTGAAGCATGAATCACATAGGACTGATACTTACATTGCCCATTGTTATCTAAAGTTAGAATTTTAAGAGAATCAACCCCATCTTGGGTGCTCTTTCAAGTCTTCTTCCTTTCTTAAAAGTAATTTGCAAGATTTTCCCCCCTCAAATGAACAAACAAAAATTTATTTATTTATTTATTTATTTATTTATTTATTTATTTATTTATTTATTTATTTTGGTGATGCTGGGGATCGAACTCAGGCCCTTGTGCTTGCAAGGCAAGCACTCTAATCATTGAGCTAAATCCCCAGCCCCCAAACAAAAATTTAATATGAAGGGTTGTGGTGAAATCATCCCTCACCCATTTTTTCATAGAGCACAATTTGAAAACTGCCAAACTCTCACTCCCCCATACCCAGAGAGGTCTGGAATATCTCACTCAAGGCTACTGAGTTCTTTTTCCTAGCAGAATCAGGTCTAGACCCCTAAACTCTCGCCTGTGATACCATCACACCAACCATGCCCCAGTCTTCTTTAATCTGGGTATCTGTCTGATTGTAGGGTGATTTCTGCAGTTGTACTGAGTGCAACAGCTGTTGGAAGAGCCTTCTCGTACACCCCAAGTTATGCCAAAGCTAAAGTATCAGCTGCACGCCTTTTTCAACTTCTGGACCGAAAACCTCCCATCAGTGTATATAGTAATGAGGGTGAAAAATGGGTAAGTGTTGAACCAGGTAAGTTATGCATATGTGTATATGTGTGTCCATTTGGTTAGATGATGCCACTCGGCTTCCAAATTTTTGCTTTCATTTATATGCACTCAGAATGGAGAGGTAATAGATTTATGAATATAAATGAGTGAAGTAATCAGCATTAAAATCATTCATAAAGTTGGCATTTGAATAGGCAACAATATGCAATTGTATTAGTCCATTTTCTATTACTATAATAAAATGCCTGAGACTACTCAATGTATAAAGCTCAGTTCACAGTTTTGAAAGCTCAACGTGCAAGATCAGGTAGCCCCACTGAGTCAGCCTCTGTAAAGGGCCCGTTAGCTGCATCACCTCATGATAGTGGCTTCATGGCAGAAGCCCTTGCCTCAGGGAAATAGCACACAGTGAGTGTGGTGGGGGGCGCAAGTCTCTATTTTTTTTATAATAAGCTTCTCTTGAGAACAAACCGGGCTCTAACGAGAGTTACATTAATTCCTCTTGAGGGCAGGGCTCCCAGTGACTCAGTCGCCTTGCTCTATGCCCCACCCCTTAATGTTCTGCAGTACTTCTCAACATCATGATGCTAGGGACCAAGATTCTAACACATGGACCCTTGTGGGCCAAACCACATCCAAGCCATCGCACCAGTGAAGGCTAATGTCTATATCATATAAAGCATATTTACTTCCAGAATAAATGAAGTCAGATGTCTTTTAAAACCTAAACAATCATTGTGTTTTCTATCCATATTTTGGTATGAAATGTAGAAAAACAAGTTCTTCCTGTCCAGTGATATTGATTGAACTCATATTCATCTGGATACAGGTTTTTAGCTCATGTGAATGCCCAGAAAATTAATTCAATCTCAACAAGAAATATTTTTTCTTCTAATTGACTGTTTCCAGAAGTGTTTTTACTCTTGCTTATTTTTGAAAATCTCCATATGTTCAAGAAAGCAAAACAAACGAAAGCCCTAGTAAAGGTAAAGAGAATTCTGGAATCTTTTTAAGTTGGCCAAATAACCTGTTTCTCCTTCAGCTCAATAAAAGTGTAGTCCCTGTGTGGCCTATTAAATGTCTATTCATATCTAGAGTTCAGAATTCAGATAGTTTTAAGCACCATAAAGGATTCACCTTTGCTGTACAGACCTGAAGTAACTTTCTCCTGGAGTCATTTCAGGTATGATGTTATTATAGTAAGTCTTTGGGGGAGCAGTCAGAAGGGTTCAGACAGCGACTGGTTTCCGTGATGTATTATCTTTTAGCTCTCCTCTTCCATTCAGTGTGGAAAAGAATGGATGACAAGGAAATCCTCTTAGGTTAGAATGGGAGTGAGAGATCAAACGTCTTCAATTTTACTGCTCAGCTCTCTCTTTATGGTGCACTGCCCAGAATAGGGAATCGAACGTCATTTCACTGAGTTGTTGTGACTATACTTTGCACTTGGGCAGCATGGTATGTAGATTTAGGTGCATTTTCAATATTCTGGGCTCCAGTAGGAGCATTTATAATTCCAATCCTCCCACCCACAGGACAGTTTCCAGGGCAAGATTGACTTTGTTGACTGTAAATTTACATATCCTTCTCGACCTGATATTCGAGTTCTGAATGGGCTTTCGGTGTCAGTTAACCCAGGACAGACCATGGCATTTGTTGGAAGTAGTGGGTGTGGCAAGAGCACCAGTATTCAGCTGCTGGAACGTTTCTATGACCCTGATCAAGGGAAAGTGGTAAGAAACGCATATGCTTTTGAGAATTTTGCTGTCTGCAAAAAATTTCCATAAAAGTGTTCTCCAAGATTGTGCCTTGTCAGGCTCCCTCTGAAATGCTTGCCTTGGACACTTAGCCCATTTCCAGTCATTTCCTGGTTGACCTGATTCTACCTCCCAATTTCGATCATATCCTCCCCAGTTCCAGATGGCCCGCTGACCAGTTAGGTAAAGAAAATCGGACACATCACAAAGCTGGAGATGAGTGTGTTTGGCAGAAGTACTCACTCTTAAATGGAGCAGAAAGTGCAGATTAATCAGGAAACTAATGGCCAGGAATGGAAAAAGTGGGGGTGACAAGGGACACAATGATAAATGAAGAGAAAAGGGACTGATCATGAAAAATCAGAGAAAAACTAGGTTCAGGAAACGTAAGCCTAAATAATATAAGGAACTCAAGTTGCTAAAAGCTTTGGTGAGGATATTTGGAAAACTGGTGAATTGTTTGGTTGCTTATTTCTTTTTTTTTTTTTTCTCCTTTTTGTTTTTGCCAAGTAATATATGTAAAGAATTAAAAATCAAATAATAAGGTCTTTAATCAAAGTAACATTGTTCTATATTTCTTAGCTGAAAGACAACTATTTTAATGTTTTTAGAACTCCCAGTGATTACTTCTATGTCTCTAATATATTCATGCTGCTGTTCTCATGATTTAACAAACTTAGGCTCTTTGCTGACTTTTTTTGTTTGATTGTTTGTTGGGACAGGATGTCCCTAGCAGTTCAGGTTGGCCTTGAACTTACTATGTAGTCCAAGCTGACCTTGCACTTGTGGCAGTCCTCCTGCCTCAGCCTCTTGATTGCTGGAATTACAGGTGTGCATCAACATGCCCAGCTTTGTTAACTTATTTTTAAGTCATGAATAGTTAGGGATTGTGGATTTACCTGGTAGAGTGCTTGCTAGCACAAGACCCTGGGTTCGCTCTCCAGCACCCTCCCCACCAAAAAAGATATGAATAATTAGCTTACCTTCAGCACTCTTCTTTTACCTCCCAATACAGTTACAGCTTTTTAAAGTGTATTCATAAATTTAACTAATACATTTTTTTTACTTTTCTACCCAGTACATAGTATCTCTTGAACTCTGGCTTTCTAAAATGAGAATGTTTGCAATCCTATATTATTTTTAACTCTTGTTCCCTCCTCTTACCTCCCAAGTTTTAATCATTCTTTTATATTATCAAGAGCTCAAAATATGCATTCTGTTATAACAATATCATTCCTGCTTTCACTTTAGATTGATCCTAAAATTTCAAAATTAACAATTTTTATTATAATCGTGTAAATATTGCTCATCTCACAACCAAATAATGAGATGTTACAGCATTATATTTTCTTTCTTGATAGTTTTTACAAAAGACCTTCTTTTTTTCTTGCATTCTCTGCCTTCTAAATTTTTTTATATTCTTCCAACATCTCTGTTTTGCCATTTATTCCAAGGGACCTGCTTCTTTCCCTCATTTTTGTCAAGACCTAGACTAATTTCAACCTCTGCCTATTGAACATTTGTTCCCCTATGAATTCTCTGCAATGTTTTCTTAGACTAGACCTATTGTTTTCTAGTTCCCGTAGCTTCCCCTTTCTTGGTTTTCACTCTAGTTTTGTTGAAGCACATTCACAAGTAGTTTTCTAAGAAATGATTCAGAGATATGGGCTTGAAAATGTTTTATTTTGCTTCATACTTGATCAGTAACTTAATCCTAATATTTTAAAGTGTCCTCTCTGATTTTGCTGAAGAGTATAATTGTCATTGCCATGAAGACAGATAAAATTATGAAGAGAAAAAATGCCAAGAGAAACTTGAAAGAGACAACTAAAGATTCCCTTGCATAAAGCAAAGCAAGCAAGCAAGTACACAGATATTGGCAGAATCCAGGAAGTTCTGAAAATAAGGAGCAATAATTAATTGCTGTAATTTATAATCACTTCGTTATTAATTTTAGATGTAAAGATTTTAAATTGAAAGAATTTGGTGAGGGATGTGCTTACAAACCACACTGCCCTGGAGATCTGATCTCTGAAAGAGAAAGGGCTCAGTTTCCCCAAATGCTTACTCTGTTGGGTCCAGTGAGATGCGCGGACCTGAACCCTTGCGTGTGACCTCTCCAACAGCAGCATGAACGCCGAGTGTATTTCTCTGAATGTGCACAGTGAAAGTTCTGATCACAGTGGAAAGCAGACTCATGAAGAAATCCTTCTTAGGTTGATAATATATTGTGTTCATAAGCACAATATATTTTTGTTCTATCATTGTAAAATATATCTACAAACATTTTTAAGTAGGTGAATACCACTTCAGCAATTTTTAAAATTCTCTTTGCTCTTAAGGAAGCCACCAAATGCAGGTGTTTAGTACATCCAACACAGAATTAGCTACCTATGAGGTGTCCAGTACTCTCTGCGGGAGATTCTTAAGGAGCCTGAAGTGTCTTCTGCTTTCTAGGAGCTCACAATGCAGCACGTGTATGACACCAGCAAACAGCTCATTTTCTAGGTGCTAAGTTGTGCTTTGCAGACATAAGTACTATGAAGATGAAGTAGAGCAAGATGAGTGAGTGTAAACATTGTTGAGGAATGCATTATACTTTTTCTAATAGTGTTTGCTTTTTCCATTGCTCAGAAATTATCTAAAATATATTCTCACCATTTAAAATAATCTTCTTTTCTGAAATCATAGGGCCAGGTACTTTACAGCTGTAAGATTCTAGGACTCTTTAGTGAACCAGCTCAAACGGTGGATATTTGAGTCCCTGCACTTAGCTGCCTTCTAGAATATGAGTTTCTAGGAAATAGACATTATGATTTCTTTATATAACAAATACAGGCTGTTTTACATGGTATCCTTGGGGCAGATGCTTCTGTACATGATTGTTGATTAAAAGCACAAAGGGTTTTTTTCTTCCTTGGATTTATTACCGCAGTTATTCAGGGAGCGCTGTCTGTAAAACCAAGACACAAGATGGATCCGTATATTGCCCAATAACTGCATAGAAAATCCTTTTCATAACCACAGAGCTTTGCAATAAAACAGTTCTGGATACTTATGGAGATTATGGTGCACCAAAGTGTAAGGAGAATTTTTTAAACTAAACACTAGCTGGAGTATCTTTGTAGACACTGAACCACCTGTAGAGCTAGAGTTTGGGAAAAATAAACAAAACGATAGTCTTATCAGTGTTATAACCAGTTCCAGAGGTCAAAAGCAAGAGAATTCATTCCTCAGGGCCCTGGAACTATTGTTTCTTAAGCAAAACAAGTATCCTGCATAACACTCAGCTCTAGAATAGGAACTTTCTTCACTGCTGGATTCCTAAAGCTTTGTGCCCTTTGCCATCATCCCTATTGGCAGATGATAGATGGACACGATAGCAGAAGAGTGAACGTCCAGTTTCTCCGCTCGAACATTGGGATTGTTTCCCAGGAGCCAGTGTTGTTTGCCTGTAGCATAAAGGACAACATCAAGTATGGGGACAACACCAAAGAAATTCCTATGGAAAAAGTCATAGCAGCTGCAAAGCAGGCTCAGCTACATGACTTTGTCATGGCCCTCCCGGAGGTGAGTACCAGCCCGTCATTCCCTATGGGTGACAGACGGGGAGAGGCAGAATGGCCAAATGGATTATGATTATGGTTCAAGGAAGGAATCAAAGGCAATACAATTTATTTCTCCATGTCTTGATATTGTCTAAGTCTTTTAATAAATACCCTTCATTAACATATTTGTAGTTTGTGAAAGTATTAGCCAACAAAATGGATGCTATTGAATTGCTTTGTTAAAGCAATACCTCATGGAGTCCTAGCTTAGCATTGTAGGAAAAGCCTGAGATTTGGAACACACGTGGATTTGAATCCAAGCTTGGCCACTCATTAGCTGTGTGCGTAGCACTGGAGCAATTGCTTATCTGTTCTGAGATGATTTATTCCATCTGCAGGAAAATAACATTAAAATGAAAGAATACACTTGACAGTCACACAAAGAAAGCTGCTGCTGCTATAATTCACAGTGATGTTTCACTGTTTGGCAGTGTGTGCCATGTGTGGTAGGAGAAGCTACACCTGCCTTCATGTCTCTACTTTTCCAGAACTAAGTCTGAACTTAGCACAGTCTCTGCATTTTTTCCACTCAGCAATGTCTTTGTTGGTGGTTAATGGCAGGGAAAATTAAGACATGCAAACCAAGTTGTAGGAGCTGAATATTAACTTTAACCTTCTCCACTCCATTTTTTAAACCATCACTTGGGAATTCCTTTTCTTTATAAATGATGACATTTGAAACTTTTTGTGTTTTCGTGGTGAGCTTTTTCCACAAGCCTCCTCAAGTTTTAGGCTCCTGATCTGCTTCTAATTTGGGGAGCCTCTTTGGCAAGCATAGAAAAGTGACTATTTGCTTTACCTAAAGTTGAAAAGCAAAGCTTGTGTGTACCCTGGAAGATCTGATTGTTGCACAGACCTTTACCGAACACTACTCATGTTGTACAAGAACTGGCTTAAAGTTAGTTTATTGCCTTTTTCTTAGACTTGCCCCTAACACTGTTCACTGAGTACTTCATCCCCACAAGGGCAAAGGGGGCTGTCCTGGGTCTCATCTGGCTTAGCTGAACATCCATCAGAAGATGAGGGAAGTAAGCAAACCCTGATGGAGAAGGCAGGGTAGAGGAGTGGCCAAGGGCAGACTCGGAAGCTAGATACACCTAGCTGTAGATTTCACCTTTGCTGCTTATTTGTTTTTGTACAAATTTCGTGCTTCTTTATGTCTAAGTTTTAAAATTTGTGAAATAAAAAGACTATAGTTGTTGTGAATATCAAATGATGTCCTGGCTAGAATGTTAACATAATCCTTGATGCATAATAAATACATTCCGTGACTGTTAACCATTAATGTAGCCATACCAAGTGTCTAACTAGACACTTATCTTCCTAATTTCATCAAAAACAACAAATATGTGAAATAGATAGAGATACTGCATTTGTCAGCTGAATTTGCAGCCCAAAGAAAATTAAATAAGTTGTTTATAAACATAGAGCTTATAAGTAGCAGAGTGTAATTTCAAACCAAGGCCTGTGTCTCAAAAAATCATTGTTCCAATAAAGGAAGAGACCTGAGGTTTAAAAAGTCATTTCTGTTCCTGGGATTATTCCATTTTGGAAAGGCCTTCCAGGGAAGAGTCTGGAAATTAGGTCGTCTCAAATCAAAGAGAATCTTCTGTACAGGGAGAAAGGGATTGAAAACATAAGCCAAAAGACATGCCGACATGGGTGGTCAAATTCCCTCATTTCCCAGCACAACCTTCATATTTTTCTTATATTCCCAAGTAGATTTGATATCTTTTATAGAACTCACTCGCTCAAGTTAAAAAACAAGAACTACCTTAAACTCACAGAGGAGTTGTTGATGGGGCTCCATACAGTACAGAAGCAATGACTATTTCTAAATCTCATGCTTTCCAAACTTTTTCCAGAAATATGAAACTAACGTTGGGGCGCAGGGGTCTCAGCTCTCCCGAGGAGAGAAACAACGCATTGCCATCGCTCGCGCCATCGTACGAGATCCTAAAATCTTGCTGCTAGATGAGGCCACATCTGCCCTGGACACAGAGAGTGAAAAGGTATGTGCTGATTTTCTGACGTTGTAGGTCAGTGTGAACAAATCTGCTGTAAGATTTGTCCTTGGAAAAGGGCATGGTGTCCAGTGTTCTGATTCATTAACAGTAGAAATTACCAATACTTTGAGGAAGCAAGAGACAAATGATCTGAAGATCATTTAACATAAGATTGCTTCAAACAACATTTCTAACTTTAAAGTAAATGTTTTTAAGACTCTTTAGTCTATGCAACATTTTTTCAAAGGCAAATAACTAACTTCTTAAATAAAGTAAAATAATGTATGTTACCTGAAGGCATAACATGTTTTATCATTCTTATGTTGAGTAAGGGAGCACATAGGCCACATGAAACGTAGAGAAGGAGGCGGTATCCACTATGCATGGAAGGAGGAATTGAGAAAAACACAATTATGAAATCCTAAATGTGTGACTATCCTTTAGAAATCAGGTTTCCATTTTGGAGAGAGCTAAATGTCCTCAGTGAAGAAAAGTATCAGGAATGACCATTTAATTTCCCCCTTACATTGTTTCCTTGATTTCATTGTAATAAATGCGACCAACTACTGTAAAATTAAGTTGTGGCTTCATACTTCGGTTCATTCTTACTTCACGGAACTTTCTCAGCCTGTGAGCTGCAATTTAAATCACTGATGCACTGAATCAGCAAATGCTTGTTCAATCCTCACCTTGCTCAATCCTCAGTCTTTGAGCTCACCACTAATTATGGAATTGTTACTCGGGTGATATCGAAATAGTCTCACTGTGGTGGGCTGGGGACAAGCATGTGTCTACATCAATTTTCTCTCTTCTTTTGGCAGACAGTGCAGGTTGCTCTGGACAAAGCCAGAGAAGGTCGGACCTGCATTGTCATCGCCCATCGCTTGTCCACCATCCAGAACTCAGACATCATTGTTGTTATGTCGCAAGGGGCTGTCATTGAAAAGGGAAGCCACGAAGAACTGATGGCCCAGAAGGGAGCCTACTACAAGCTGGTCACTACTGGAGCCCCCATCAGTTGACTGATGATGCACAAAGTACGGGAGCACTGTGGGTTGTTGCATCTTTATGGGGAAGTGTTAATATCCTACGTTTATAGACATGGTCACACACTGGGATCCAAGTTAATTCCTGATGACCTTCAATAATAATTCAGTTTGAGATGTCCATGTAGGAAATGAAAGAAACTAGGTCCATGCGAGTAAGAATCCAAAGTGGGGAGAAGCTTGTGACCATCTCATTTTGTCCCACAGACCCCTAAAAAGGCTTGGAATGTAAGGTCCTTGCTGCTTCTGGAAGGGTGAGAGAGAGGGACAGATGGGGACAGAAAAATGGGCAGAAAACCTGTGGGGAAGCGGAGGTGTAGAGCCCCCACCGCAGGCTTGCTGTTCTTGCCTAGTGCTGCAGAACTGTACCTGCTCCCGCTCTGGGCAACTCACAAGTAGGCTTGCATGTGGGAACGCAAGTTGCAGTTGAAGGGGTGACTAACAGAGAAGACAGGGGATTGAGTGTAAGGATATATATGAACAGAAAATCTCCCAGCCCTCCTCCTCTGACAGGAGATTAAAAAATGAATGGTCAATGTAGGAAAAGGTATCTATGGTCCCAATGCTAGAAATCTTTCCAAAAAATTCCTAACCAGATAGATTATCCTACTGTGAAGCCCACCAGCCAACAACATGCACACACTTGCTCAGAGCTTTTTGGGCTTTTCAGTGTCTCGTTCTTGCCCGGAGATAGACTGTGGAAGATCACCAGGAAACACATTAACATATAAAGTGAAAGCAAGGACAGAAGAACCTTCCCCTCCCAGAAAGGCAACAGGGTCAATGCAAAGTTTAGGAAAACATACACAGAGTGGCAATACATTCACTCAATGAGACAAGCAATGAGACAGGCAAACACACACAAAAACACACAGGAAAGAGCTCTTGATAGGAGAAATGAAAAATTCAGTTCCCACCCAACAGTCCTGTCATCACAGTGTCTTCTCCCTGTCTTGCTCCCAAGCCCACTCTGTGTCTATGTATTTTCTTCCCATGGTCAAGAAACGAGCATCTGCCTACAGAGTACAAGCCTGTCCGGTATTTCCTGATAAGTAACTGCTAAGTTGTTTTGGCAGGTAACTGTTCAGTTTAGAACTCTTGATAGTTGCCAAGTTGAGGAGGTGGAGGGTAGAAGAATTCATTGTAGTTATGAAAAATGACAGTATAGTAACCTGCAGGGTAAAGATGCTTACTAGAAGGAATTAAGATAAACACATACCCATCCTCTAATCTTGAAAAAAATGAGGCTAAAATCTGCTTGGTAGGTGGATTCTCAAAGAGGGAAAATATGGACTCTGTCCTGGGAGGTTGCCAGTTTTGTAGAAGGGAATCTATATGGCGTGAAAAAGGAATGAACGAATTATCTTTTCAAATAAGTCACTTGAAAGTTATTTATGAGAGGACAAAGATTGACCAGAGAGAATGTAAAACTCATTTGGGAAAACAATTGCTTTTTGAGACTCAGCGACTGGGCAGATTACAACTTCAAAAATGAATAAATCAATAAAGGTGCATGTTTATTTTCTAACGGCAGGGGGTGTCAATGTCTCCATTTTTGTCCTGCCTCGTCTGCCTATCACTGACAAAGATTTTGGTCTCTGCAATTTTACATTATTAATATTTCTCTGATGGCTGAATTTAACTTATTTTGACATTTATCACAAGTCTTTTTAATATCCTAATGTTTTGATGATGTACTTGTGCTGGAATCAAACTTTCCCTGTAACCCTAGTTGATAAAATTTATGTATTTAAAAAAAAGTTACAGAACCAAAAAAAAAAAAAATAGGATTGGAAGTTGAGGAAATTTTTCTGAGGGTAAAATAAAAAGATAGACATGCAAAGCAGAAGAAAAGAAGGGAAAAAGTTTGCCTCTAGAGTCTTTTGTCTAAAACTCTTTTACATATAGTTCCTCTAGGTCTACTCTATTATGCCTGAGGAATTTCTTTCCATGAAAAGACACCTCAAATTTAGTGTCGCACTCATGTATGCAATTTTTGGCAATTATGTACTCATTTAAAAATGCAGATCCTGGAATATTTTGATATTTTGTCCCAACAGAGTAAAATAGGCAGGATCCTAATCAGGTATAGTTTGCCACATATATATTTAAGAATTAGATGTATGTTTCCAGTTCTAAGAAATTACCAGAACATTGCCATCAGGTTGGGCTAGAATCTTGCCTCATATTTCTAACTAAGGATTTGATGTATTAAATATCTCTTAGGCATGTATCACCTGTCTGCAATCAGATTACATAAGGATGTTAGCGAGATTTTCAAAATGGCAAATTTCACTGCTATTTCCAAACACATTTTGAGATAGATTTACATTTGCATGTTTGGCATTGTGAAACAAGTACTATGTCCATTTGTATTTTCTCCAAATTTCCAGGTCTAGTGAATAATCTCGCCTGCACATGAGGTGGTAGTTGAAAGTAACTTCAACAAACTTTAACCAAATTCTAATTTCCTTCACACTGTGTTCAATTAAATGCCCAATTAATCTAAATGGATAGACTGTAAATAAAGCAATGCACATGATTATCATCCAATTAGCAATGGCCAGCATTATAATATGCTCATCAGTGAGTTGTATGGTGCCCTAAGGTTTGTAATGAGTAATCAGGGTACACATGATTGGCATGTGGCTGCACAGATGCAACTACTCAACCCAGTAAATCACAGCCAGGACAAAATGTGCCACAAAAAAAGAAAGAAGAATATATAACCAGCTAGAGAATTGACAATTTCCTCCTTTCTGTAATTCAGGTATGTCTACTCACAGACACAAAGAGGTAAGTTCAAGAACCACAGAATAGCTGGAAATAGAAAGGAAACAGAAAAAGTGCTTACAATTATTATGAAAGAGTACAGAAAAGAAAAAATACTTTCTGCTAGCTTACAGATTGTTAATATGAATTTCTAACACATGAGGCATAGACTCTAAGTAGAGATGATCAGTATCTTAAAATTTCTCGAAAGTTGAGAATTCAACTAATCACTTCAATAAATGATAAAGCATTTTATAATTTAGAAATTGTTTGACCTTTATAATTTTGGTATGCTTTTGTGAAATTAGCAGACTTTGGAGGAGGGATACAAGGGTACATTGCATTCTTTATTTTGTGTGTATATGTAATATATACATATACATATATATATAAAACATATATATGAACTCACTTTGTCAGGTGTTGATTGCTTCTCTAACACCTAGTCCAGTACCCTTTCTTTTACTTTCCTTGGTTGTAGAGGCTGGGAAGTAAGGTATTTACCCTTCCAGATTCTTTTGTAGTTAAAGACAGTCAGGTGACCCAATCTGGCCTATAAAACATAGATACAATCCTGGGTAGATCGAAGGAGATTTTGTAGTTGTTGATAATTAGAGATTAACATAATCTTAACAGATACAGTTAGATTTTTGTTAGTAAAAATACTGAAACATAAGTATACACAAAATAATGCAATGTTGAAATATTTATGTGTGCTTAAATGACCTTCAAATATGACCTTTATAGCCTAAGATATTTCAAAAAATATTTAAAGAAGGAATTAATCTATCTTTTTTCAAGTATCTCTTGTATGGGGAGAAAGATTGAAGTCCTTTGCTGCTCATTCTAGTGGTTTTCCAGGAACATTCTACAACCCCTGTTCTAAATAAAGGCAGGTACTAGTAGGCATTTGGTGTGTTATGACTACAAAGATCACGCTTTCTCATCTTCTGTCATAAATTGGGGTTAGACTAGGAACAATCAGGATTCCATTGGCAGACTATAGTCAGAGTTGAAAAGAAACTGGTTCAAGAACAGAGTTAATCTAAAAAAGGATGGGTTAAAAAAGATGGAGAACCATGTTACCAGTTAATTTACAACCAGGTATAGTCTCAGTCTAGTTCTTCCAAGCCTACTTGCAGGAGGCCTCCTTGGAGTCCACTCGGTGCTGTTGCAGGTAAGGCAGGAGCCTGTGGGGTCTTTCCAGGGCAGTTTATGAGCTCATGCTTGCATCTCAAGCACCTAAAGCCATCGATACATGCCAGGCGAGAGTTAGAAAAGAAAGGCCTATTTGAGCCAGAAAAGATTTTGTAAGTTCACACCTATATTTCTAATTTCCATTTATCATGGTTGTCCTCAAAGATCTTAGTATCATTTACCTTTTCTTTTTATAGCGTTGTATTGCATTCAAAAAGGATATTTCGATAACCATGAAGGATTAAAATGCCCGCTTTCTGTTTGTGAGAGAGCAATAATTAGTCCACAACAAACTTACTAAAAACCTATTTCAAACTTGTAGTCACTTTCTTCACACAACATAGTTTCTTAAACACCTCCAACCCCACTTCCCACAAAGCAAAGTTCCCTTTTTCTCACTTAGCCTATTATTATCTATATCTGCTCAGTATCTTTTCCAGCAAGAATTTCCACTTAAGGATGTTCAGAGGGAGGAAATGGAATTAGTAATTTAATTATAGAATCACTTTTGCACAATTGGTAAGCAGAAAGACTATGAATATCTCATGCTAATAATTTTGCCCTATTACATCAGTTGAATTAAATTACTTCACATCTCCATGCCTCTCTTTTCATAGCTATAAAATTTAAATTCTAATTGGAATTGAATGTTGAGATATTGAAATATATTCTATAGATCAAAATTTGCTTAATAAAGTAGTAAATTTCAAAATGGAGTGCAGTGCTTTTTGGAATTTACAGCCTTATTCATTGCACATAAGTACAGTTAAAACAGTATCATTTTCCATAGCCTTCCTTGTACCTTTTTTGCTCCTCTTCATTGAAATATGAACTAACAATACTGGAAAACTTCCATGAAGACAGAGCTTCACAGAGAGCAAGTGAAAGAGTGGACTTAGAGGAAGATTCAGAGCATAGTAAATTTGACTGAATGAGATACTTAGAGTTGCAGAATGTCCCAGCTGGAAAGAATTTTTAATTCTTAGACTTTACTAAGTGCCTCAGTTGAGAAGTCAGTAAACTGAGGCCACCATGTTAAAGAGGCTTCCAGAGTCACAGAGCAGAGCCACTGGTGACTCCAGTCCAGGGTGCTGGCTGCCTTTGAGTTGCTGACATCTTCCCCTCTCAACCCCACCACTAGGCATTCTGACCCTCTCTGGGACCCACAAGTGGTCTGTGATGGAGTCTCTTGATGAGCAGTTCTACTAAAGGGATGAGATGCACAGTAATATTTCAAAGCTCAGAAGGGAGCATTTTTTCCTCTTTGCTAAGTCCATGTAGCCTGCAGGTAGAAAGACAGCTCCCCAATTTCTTTCATTGAAAACCTTGTAAGAAGGCAGCATTTGGGATGATTACAGAGAAAAAGATATCTAAAGCATCTGATGTTTTCAACCCAGAATTACTGAACTGGAGGGGAAGAGTTCTGTCTGTGAAAGGCAGAGATGGGTAGATGTGATACCACCTGTAGGAAATTTCATTAAAGGCAGGTCATGTGGGCACAGGTGCTAGTCTGGCCATTACTTTTCATAAAACAAACCCTGAATTCTGGAAAAAATTAATGCTTTGAATAGGCATGAGAGTGTGATTGCCCAACGATGTACAAGGCTAGGTGAGAGCTAAAAGAGAAAAGATCTTCTTCGTTCAGTGCTGGGTCTTTCTCAGGCACACATAAGGCCTGCTCTTCATCACAGTACCTAGATCATCCCAGGGAAGGAGTTCAACTCTCTTTTGGGCCAGCACCAGAAAAGGGTTGACGTGTGGCTACTGCCAATCAGTCAAGTGTTCTTTTGCTCTACTCACGTAGAAATCGCACATCTGCAAAGTGCAGCTCTGCTCGCAGTTCCAGGCTTTGAGTACCCATAGCCCTCGGTGCTTAGTGTTACAGTGGAGGACCCTCGGCTGGCAACTGCTGCAGCAGGTTTCTGCCACCCCTGGAGGCTGCCACTGGTCAGTGAAGTCAGCCCTGCTGATTACTGTTGCTACCAAACAATACCACCAGTCAAGGCCAGGGAGTGCAAGACACTGCTGTCTAACGCTTCTAGTTGCTGGTCTCTGGAGCTCTTCAGGTGTTAGGGTTTATATTTAGCCTTCTCCCAAGAGCCTCACGAGCTCACAGGTGGGACTTTTGAAGGAGACTGGATTATGGGGGCTTACAGCTGGGTTGCTGTTGGGAGGTGGGGTCTATTGGGAAGAGGAAGAGGCGGATCACTGTGGGCATGGCAGGAAGGGTCTATCTCTCTTCCCGGTTCCTGCTTGACTTTGTTCTCCTTCCCTGACGCTGTGCCATGAATAGTTCTCCACTACCCAGGCCCTTCCTCCACTGCTCTGCCCTGGACCTGGCTGACTATGGACTGAAAAATCTACAGACTGTGAGCCAAAGTAAGTCTTTCCTCAGGTGTCAGGTATTTTGTGTCAGCAGCAAGGAAAGTAAGACATCAGTCTAACAGCCCCAGGTTTTTATAATGACTCTTTTTTAGTATGACTGCTCTGTCCACAGAATCAGATGAAGGATCCTAAGTAGATTTATAGGATTTTCTAAACCCACACTACCTGAGACCCACTGGAGTCAGGCATTATGAGAGCAGGACTGGTGCCACAGCACAGGAAGTTCAGTGCGGGAGAGAGTCCTCCTAGACTAACTGGAGGAAAGTGAGAGGAATGCTGTAGTAACAGGCCTGTGATTGGTCCAAATTCAAGCCTGCTGATTGGCCCAAATTGGTCTTAATTTAAACCTTCTGATCCAAGCCTCCTCATTGGTCCAAATTCAATTCTACTGCTTGGTTCAAGTTCAAGCCCACTGTGGTCAAGGTAGATGCCTCCCAGGAGTGGGTGTGAGGCACCCAGGATAGCTGCAACTGTAGCTGTCAATCAGTGCATGCCCCTTTCTGGCTATTAAAGGGAAAAGGGAAGTGTCGGTCATTTCTAATCTGCCTCGTAACCAGAGCTAACTCTCCTGGCAGCCCGCAGTCTGTGCTGCACACCCTTTTCGTGGGACCAAAGCAGCTGCCCCTCATTCACTCTCCTTCCTATATTCTGGCAGCTCCTTCAGGACATGCTGTCCTTTGGGGAGACATCACAGTTTTTGAACTGAAGACAGTTTTTCTTCAGAAATTAAATGGCAAAATGTTAGAGAAAAAGAAAAGATTCTAATAAATTTAAAAACTCAAAACAGGAGAAAATTAATTGGCTTTATGCTAACCTTTATAACCTCAATCTTTGAGTTTTCTCCCTCCTTTGGAGCAGTCACTTCTATGCTGCCAAAAGAAATAAGATGCGATTTCTTCGAAGTCATTACTGCGATTACCACCAAAGGATCGCAAAGACGTAATTAGTGCTCCACACCAAACCAGCCTCCAATTTGACATCCACTGCATCTGTCCTTTGCACAGCTGAAAATGAAGCCCTTTTAATTCTTAGGATTTTCTCATAGTTGCTGTCTCCTACAGACTTTTTCTACTGTTAACTTTCTTTTAAAGAAAACCCAAGGGGCTGGGGATTTAGCTCAGTGATTAGCGTGCTTGCCTTGCAAGCCCAAGGGCCTGAGTTCGATCCCCGGCACCACAAAAAATAAATAAATAAATAAAATAAAAATAAAGAAAACCCAAATGAAAACTTAAAAAATAAAATGAACAAGCGATACTACCTTGCTTTCAGAGTGCAATGATCATATGAATCCTTAAGGGGAAGAGAAGGGCAGTGGTTAGGGAGACCACCCTAGTTTCTTAGCAGCATTGGGGTCCAGATATTCCTCCAGAAAGCTGTTCGCAGTTTCCAAAGTGGCTAAGACAGACTGTTCTTGAAGATAAAATCTTCCAGGACAACTGAACTATAGTGATCCTTTTGTGAATAGTTTTTGAACAACTACAGAAGTGCTGGTGTCAGGCATATGTGAACAGTAAACTCGGAACAGCTGGAAAACTTGGTCAGAAAATCATCCCACCATCCAGAATGTGGTCACAGACAGTATGTAAAACTTTATGCAGTTTGAGGTCTTTAGGTTTCTAGGACCAGAAGATGGTGCAAGACTGAGCTAGGTCCAGAGCTGAGTCCATGGCGACCGAGGTGGCTGGAGCTCACAGGACAGAGACAGAGAAAAGGCAGCTACGCAGAGAACCCCAGATCTGCAGAGGGTCCCTTTGGAAAATTCAGCAGAATCTCCTGTTAGCTTCTCACAGCAGTCAGTACCGATTCAGGGAGTCTTGCAGGAATTTGGGGTAGATGAAGGTTTTAAAAATATTTTTGTTTTGTTTTCCAGGAAGAGCACTATGGAGCTTGATTTGTAATGTGCAATTTAGTAGCCTCTAGATGCAGATGACTGCTTAAATTTAAACTAATTAAAAGTAAAATAAGTTTCCTAATACAGTCCTACAGTTGCATTAGCTGCATTCTAAGAGCTCAGTAGCCACATGGACTAGTGCCCACTGTACTGAACAGCACAGATTTACAACATCTGCTTCTCTGTGAAAAGTTCCATTTCAATGCAAGGAAATGTAGTTTTAATTATGAAGTTAATCATACTTTTCAACCCCATGGTTTTTACTTTTTATTTTACCGGAAGTTTTTTTTTATGTATGTGTACCAATTTGATCTCAAATTTATTTATAAATTCTGAGTATGCAATATTTAGGGGATGTAACTTTGAATTTCAAGAATACCTTAGGACATTTTAAAAACTTGCCCTTCTGTACTAGAAAAGCAGGTAGAGATAAGGCATGAATTTAACCTTCTAAGGCAGATATTCAATCAATAGGGTGTCGAAAGAAAGGGAATCAACATTCTTCTTGATAGCTAGCTTCATCAGGAATGAATTCCTTTGCATTTCCTTTCAAATGTGTGTTTGATTGGACAGTTTCTCAAGTCAGTTGTCTAGATTTCCTCATCCTGAAATCTCATCATACTGACATTTTTCTCCTGAATATGCAGATGTGTAGACATTTTGACTATATGGGTATAGTAATAATAAGTCAAATGAGCTCGATTCCACTTATGACTGGTGAATAAATTGGAAGTAGAAGAGGCTTTTCCATCATTATTAAAGGCAGCCATTTTCCCCAAAGTGTGAGACGCTGCTCCTTTTGCTGCTTAAGCAGTTTCAATAGCAAAAGCAATTTGCCACCATACGAGTGTCTCTAGGGAACTGCAACTAGTGTAGACCTCACAAGGTCTCTGGGGCTTTATGCAGATAGGGGTAGAGTTGATGGGGATCAATTAAAGAGAACGAACCTGCACCTCAGTCTGTTCCCTATCCGAAGATCACATGTCACCCCAAAGAGCGGAGGAGAGCTTCTCTGTGGGAACCCGGGATGGAGCCACAGTAGAGTCCAGCGCTGCCACAGAGTTTCCTGGCTGCTAATGCCCTGCTTTGCTCTGGCCTTCAGGAGAGCAGGCTGCGACTGCACCGGGCTGGAGGGTTCTTCAAGATGAACACTTGGCAGAGCATTTGCCTATCATATGTGAGGCCCCGGGTCTGACTCCCCACACCAGAAAAACAAAAAACCCAAAAAACCACAAAATAGAGAAAAATGACGATTACTAATCATAGAAGATTTTGAAGGGGGGGCTCTTAAATGGAGAATCCGATCCCTGGTATATGCAGAAGGAGATGTGATGGGGCAGAAGTGTTAAAGGTCTGATGTGACCTAGGAAAGAAACAGTGGCGTGTGGGCACTGAAGAACTGAACAAGAATCATCCTTTGCTACTTCTTTTACCCCACTGTCCCATCCGTGTGACACGAATTTATTCTTAAAATAATGTTTCTTCATCCTTCAGCTTTTTGCTTGGGAAACAATTACCTTTTAAAAAGAAGGTTATTAAATGTGTTTTGTAGAAGCAACAGCACGTGTTCCATAAACAGGTTTGGAAAAAGGCCCAATAATTACTTTGGTTTTTAGAAATTTTATTCTGCACAGCTAATATCTTATCAGCTATCATTCCTTCAAATGGTTATGTTTTCATAAATATTTATGGGTTATTTAATATATTATCACCTAAAATAATTCATGTACTGATATTTTTGAGAAAGGTTTTATAAGATGTTGTGGTGGATCACAAGTCACTAACGCGTACCAAAATCAAACTCAAAATCCTTGTGCTTGATTTGAATGACACAGTTACCAAATTAAAGTCCAGAATCACTAGATCCAATGAGGGGAAAAAGAAAAAACACCTTACTGAGAAACTGTTAGTATAAGATTAATAGCCTATAATAATTATTTTCTAAAGTAAAGTTGTAGATTTCCATCACAGTTCAGTATCCGTAGAGATTAATCCAGTTAAAATGCAAGTATTTAGAAGTGTTCCTGAACTGAAGCATGAATTCAAGGAACACACTTGATTTTTGTAGTTTTGAAAGACTGGCTCCTAAAAATAAGGGTGTCATAGGGAAGAGATAGGTTTTTAGGGAGGAGGATAATGTTCTAGCCAAGATTCTTCAGCAGTATTTATTGAAATACTCAAAAGCACAGCTATGAAACAGAGAGCAGGGTTTAGGAGGTTCATGTCCAGATGGGAGCCTGGCTTGATCATCTCCACTGGACATGATTATGCATGTACAACATTGCTGGGCCCATCAGGACCCCATATGCAGGAAGTGAGTTAAACTGCATGTAGCATTTCAATGTCATTTTTGGGAAAATAGTTGTCTTAGATGGTAATCATCATAGAATCTAAGTAGGAACATTTATTCTTACTGATATTTAACTTTGAAATATGAAGAAACAAGACAGAGTGCAATGGAAATGCATATGGGAAAACTTGGGTTCTAATTCCTATTCTGACATGGTAGGAGTACAGGTAAGTTGTTGGACCTGGATGGACCTCCATTTCCTTATCTGAAAATTGAGGGGATTGGATTTGACCATGATGCTCATAGAAACCAAAAGCAGCCAAGCCTTAAAATGATACAGGAGTCTGATGCTGAGGATGCTGCGGGGGGAACTGTGACAAAATGGAGAGTCCTCGCCTTCTATGTGAGCAGTCAGCACTCAGCTTCAGTCAAACGTCTCTGAGGGGAAGACACACCCTGTGTTGCCCTCCAGTCAGATTTTTCAAGAAAATACATACATTCAGATTTTTTAATGTCAAAGATTCTGGTTTTTAAATGCTGGCAACTAATTTAAAACATATCTGTGACAACACTGTGAAGGCCAAACTAAACCTGTGTGTGGGTGGGTTGGGGCTGGAGCTGCTGTTTCACAGCCTCTGATGTGATGTGCTCCAGTTTCTCCTTGATCTAGGTTCTCCTGGTGGATGGAGAAGGCCGGTCCCAGAACCAGAGAGCACTGACTCTCTGTACAACTCTATTTAATCTTCTTTTCACTTGGTTTCATTAACATATGTATACAGTAGGGAATCAGAGCAACCACAGTCAATGGAATGGATGTACTTTTACAGAAAGACAGCATGTAAAATAAATGCTCTGTGTGAGTTGGGATCTTGATGAAGTGGTAGAGCTGCAGTGTGGCCAATGAGGTCATGGCACAGAGCAACCGGAAGCTCAGTTTATAGCTGCTTTCCCCTCGGCAGCTCAAAAGGAACATCTCCGAATTGATTGCAAAACCCAAGCCAAAGAGGACTCCAAGGTTTCTCACAAGTCCAGCAAAAGGCGTGGTGTCAATGTGGATCCAATCCGGGTTGGCACACCATTTTTTGGCTATGGGCACAGACCATAGCAGATCAATGTCGAGCAGTCTGAGAAGCAGGTAAAAGCCAAGTGCAAACAGGAAGAGGAAGAGGTTGGTCTTCAGGTACGTGCTCAAGCTGGCTGTGTGGATGCCTGGAGTATGTTCGAAGGCTTCTGCCACCAGCATGCCTGGGGATTGGAAGGAGACACTGATGATTTCTTGAGGCCCTTAGGAATGGTACCTCTCTGCATTAAGTAATTTAGCTATAGTTTTCAATGACAAAGGACTTTGGTGCCTAAGTGCTGTCAATTTCTTAAAGCCTTTTTAGGCATTAACTGAGAATGCAATTTGCCTATGGCAATATATCTGTATTGTCCCATAAGGATCACTCAAGATTCAGTGGCACGGAGTGACAACCCAGTTTATAGGCAGAGCACTAATCTAGGGGCCTGAAATTAATATTTCAGTTGCCATAGTCAAGTAGCTGAGAGAGACTTTGAAAGGTACACGGGGCTTATGGTAAACACAGCTTTAGCAATACGAAGCAGTTGCTTTGTATGAAGTCCCGTCATGCAGTAACCACCTCAGATGTTTCAGAGAGAGAGTGTCTTGGTGGCAGATTTCAAGGTTACTGAGTCTCCGAACCAAGGCACAAGTACCATGTCTGCCGTGAGCTTTGGGAGTTGGTCTAGTCGCATATCGGAAAAGCCTAGCTCACTATGCAGTTAAGCATCTGTCCCATTCAGTGAAACCGGTTCATTGTGTACATGGAGGCCGTGAGAGGTATGCTGAATCGTCTAAGCTCCTAGGGTAATATTTTGTATCAGAGGCCAGACAGAACTATCTCTGAAATTGGAAAACTGATTACCAAAGAGAACTAACACAATAAGACAAACAAAGCAAAACCTTTCAAATGATACAGTTGAAGATAAGTGATCATATTTACCACCAATTACTCCAAGAATAACTTGATGAGGAAAATGTGTTGCTATGAACACTCTGGAGATGCAGACACTGATTTGAATCAACCAAAAAAGACTCCAAAGAAATGACCAGGTCAATCTACGATGGAAGAATAGATACAAGTGTAAAATGCAGACAGACTGTATCACTCATAAAATGGGGACAAGGGGTGATACCAGGTGATCTTCTTTGAGGAATCTTCTAGCTATGACAGATCATCTTTTTTTTCAAATGTTTTCATGTGCTCTGTAGGGTTCAAAAACTTCAACAGAGGTTTTTACATTTCTTAATATATTTTTTTCTTTTTTAAAAAAATTTTTAAATTATTTTTACCAAGAACATGTATTGGTACATTGTATACATAATGTTCATAATCAACATGGTTATTTTGTACCTGTACTACATACTACATTTCTTAATATATTAAATTTGACCAGCATTATCTCCTGAGATTTTAATCAATGCTAAAAGGAAACAATTTGATGTCCTTTAAATAAAGAAAATTGTTGTAATGGAAAAACATTTGGGGAAATTTGAGTTTTGAGGAATTAGTAATACCCAGGCTAATCAAGAGTAAACCATATATATGTTTTGGACCCTGTCGTTCGTGTGTCTCTTTACCATCCTCTCTCAGACTTTCTTTGTTTGAGGAAAACACACTGGAGAGGCAGCTACCCCTAAGATAAGAAAGGTATGAGCATTCTACACAGGACAAGTTCTCAGAAAGTACTGGTGCCCTGTTTTTTGAGAGACAGGAAATAAGGAACAAGGAAACGTATCACTTTCAATTAGAAGCAGCAATATGCAAAAAACTTATAAAAAATATTCAAATGCAATCAATACTTGTTATTCAAAAAAAGTTAACAGTATAGAGTTCTAGAAGTCCTTAAATGGTTTGTCCCTGATAACCAGACAAAATTTAGAGAAAGAGTGAGAAATAAAGAGAATTGAGACTATCAAAGAGGAAGTAAGCAGGGGCTGTCCATGTGGATGAATAAAAAAGATTGGGTTACGTCAAGGTAAGGAGTGGGTACTTGATACGTTTTTATAGATGGAGAAAATCTGGCTGTTATAAAAAATAAAATGGAGCTATAAGAATTTTTTAAAAGAATGCTTTTTTCTTGGTTTGTTAATTGGTACAAGGAATAAACTGCAGAGACTTGTTTCTTATATTCTTCAATACTACTTTAAAAAGTAAAATATGTGATAGAGACTTGTTTCTCATATTCTTCAATACTACTTTAAAAAGTAAAATATGTGATAGATAGTTTGAAATGTTTTTAATTTAGAAGAATTTACATATGTGTTGGTTATTTTTTAAGCTTAATCAACACATTTTTTTATCTCAGGTGTCTAATAATTTATGCCTAAAGTGGTGCTAATGATTGTTTTAAAGGATGTCAGAAAAGAAAAGAACAGCTTGATTCCTACAAATCATGAATAATCTTGAAGTGCTGTGTCTTTCTAAACATTAAGAAATTTCCTAACATTAACTCTACTAACATTCAAATTTAAGTTTGCCTCTATAATATTTTTAATTACAAAGCATACACAGTTGTTAAGGCTAGAATGTATGTTATTGATCTAAAAACCACGGGCTAGTCAAAGTAGGAAACATGATTTTGCCACATGAATTGATGCATTCAAGGGGAATAATGATTCCTAAAACTTCCCATTAATCTTAAAGCGAGGGAACTTGCACACAAGAAATATTTTCTTACGTAATTTTAGATGATTTGTTTAGGAGCTACCAAAACAAGAATCGAATTTTAGAAACCCAAAGACACATTTAGCAAGTCATTAATCAGTTAAACATTTCCAAATATATTCTAAAGTGGCAATAGCTGTGAGCTAATTAGGACATTATCTTAAAGCAAAATATTAATTTTCTATTCACTCTGCTGCTTTGGTTATGATAGAACAGCACGAGCACATTACATTCGACACCTAAAAATACACTAAAATGAATTCCTGGAAAAGATTATGTGTTCAAAGACGTTAACTCCAACACTACAGAAACTGGGGCCAAGCTGACCTGCGCACGGTGTTGGAGAACTTGTCCATCCGCCTGGCAGGGTGGCTCAAGGCAGCCGTCACCATGACATACCAGACACATGAGGAGCCCATTGCGTGGCCCGACGGACTTCCTGCAACATTTGAAAGATGGTCAATTAAATATTGAGGTCAGAAATAGACACGAGAACAGCACAATTGCCACAAAAATGACAAATAACCCAGGGAAAAACCAAAGGACGTGGCCAAAGGAAGCAGGTAAAAGCAAGGAGAATTGAGTCAAACTGCATAAACACCATCTCAAAAATATTTTTTCTAGGTTTTCAAGTTCACTGAATTCCAGAAGTCTGTATATTTCAGGGCAATTAAGAACTAAGGGTTTTGCACCAAAACCTAACACAACACTATTCATTCTTCATACCTAATTGTTTTTAATTGACAAGAAAATTAAGTGCTTGTATTGGATCTTGAATCAGTTTATTTTCCTCAGGCTGAAAAGTCAAACTCTCGAGACTCTCATTGCTAGGTTTGTGGTTTACTGATTGACTTAGAAATGATAGCTGTGTGCGAGCAGCTATCTGTATGCCCTTCTTGTGGCCGCTGCAGCGAGAATCTCTGTTATGCAATGGCAGTGAGCAGAAGCCGCAGACAGCATTAATCCCGCAGGAAATCGGGTAGCCTCTCTACTCCCAGAATGTCTCTCCCATGCTGCTTGGTTTTTTTTTTTTTTTAAATCACTGTGCTTTGAGGTTGTCCCTGATTTTTCCCCTGTAGACATTCATTCTGGTTAAACACAGTCTGTCTTTGAAAAAACAAGACGCTAATCTCTTTTTTGTTAAATGAAGACAAAGCTATTCCCAACCTATAGGAATTTTCAAAACTTTTATATGTTTAAGTGAATCGTATGTCTCCAAAGGGTAAGTATAGAATCTCTCTGTCTCCCTGTCTGTCTCTCTCTGTCTCTCTCTCTCTCATACACACACACACACACACACACACACACACACATATTTCATAGAACAGAATAAATGCTGGGAAGTGCAAGAACAGACCAAAACAATTTTTGAATCATCTCCAAGGTTATCCATGCATCCATTCATTTATACATTCATCACATTAATTTCACAAAGACAAAAATACACATCATCCCTGCCCTGATGGGACATAGTCTAGGCAGGCAATATAAATGAATTGTAGTACAGTATGACAAGTGATATAACAGACATATGTACATTTTATGGGCACAAAAAGGACACTCAGAAAATTCATCATACTTTCAATATATTCAGGGCTATTTTCAAAGGATTTCCAGTGGCAAGACCTTTATGCTAGGTAGCTGGTGAGGTACAATAAAACACACTCTTATAAATTAAAGCAACATGTAATTTTCTTTTATGTACATTTCAAATACCTTTTAAATAACCTTTTTACCATCTTTTTTTGTTGTCAGTGCTGGGGATCAAACCCAGGGCTTCACATGCCGAGTGAACACTCTACCACTGAGCTAGACCCCAGACCTTCCCTTTACACTCTGAAACTTCTTGTTCAGAATCTTATTTTCAACAAAAAAGGAAGTGTTCCAAGAAACCTACTTATATATTACACATACAAGAGAAATAATTGTTCTGAGGTTAGAGAGTGTTTACTGGAAGCAGTCATATGGGGATGACCTTACCCTTCTTACAGAAAACTTGTTCGTTCTCTCACTTGTGAGATTCTCAGAAGACCAGTAATAACTTTGAAAGTTGCTAAACAGATAAGTCAGCACTTCTAGGACCTTAATATAGTTATTTGGGAATTCATTCTGTTTTTCAGTTTGTTTTAGTATCAAGTCATTACATTCTTCCAAAAAGTAAATACTCAATTATAAAATCATTTGGGGAATATTCTCCCAACCTACCCTTTCACCAGTAACAAAATGGAATTTGAGTATTCATAAAAGTTCTTCCTCATTAGCAATTTTGATGCTGATGAACTTTTAGCACTCTCACTTGTGACATTTTCATTAATACTCTATTTAATATCATTACCACTATTTGATGATAATCACACATAATGAATGTTTGTTGGAATATCTTCAGTAACTTGAGGCTACTTTAATCGCTTACCTGGACCTGTTTCACATGTCGTAGGGAACTGTTCAAGGCATGGGCTGGAGTGATTTGGGTAAATCTGAGTTTCTTGAACCCACCAGTAAGGCCGATGACCAAATAATATCCTGTATTTGAAGAAATAGAAATATTCATATATATTTAAACACACAAATATGACTATATTCTTCTATAAAAATGATGAGTAGAACTCGACGAGGAAAGCTCATGTTTAAGAGACTCTGAAATGACTTGTGTTCTGGTTTTTCACTCATTATAGAGGATGGTAGTCATGTGGGGTTCTGGCACTCTAGTGTCCCATAAACATAGGGAATATTTTCCTTATAGGGAATGTCCTCTGGGTTCTTTGGGCACCTAGGAAATATTGAAGAATCCCTAGAATCATCAACTTATTCATAATGCTGCTGCTCATTTAACTAACTTCTTGGTTAATCAAAAAGTTACAGGGTTTTGGGATTTACTCATAAGTCAGTTAAAAGTATACATTTCTATACTTTTTATAATTTCTATTTATGAATCTGGTTTTAAGTTTTATATTACTTAGTCTGTTTAAAGGATTTTCCAAGTAAAATTATATACATCTGAAATTTTTTTTATACATCTGAAATTTGATCATTAAGCCAAAGCAACAAATTTAAGAAGTTTTAGGGAAAAGGAAACAAAAGAGAAGTCTTACCATTTAAATATAAGATTGAACCAATCCCCAATGACTGCTACCCATATCATCTTGGTTCCAACTGTCTGATTAAGTTGAAACCAAACTGGAAAATAAATAGAAAAGATATTCCTGGGGTCTCCAACACTGGACATAAAATTCAGAAAATCATAGTAAGCTCGGTAGTCCTTCTGCAAATGTTGGATAATGAGCACTCCATTCCTATGAAGAAAATCCATTTTGAGTAACAGGCAGATGTAAACAGAGAGCAATTGGGGCTGAGCAGACTGAATCCCACTGGTTTTATACACTGCCATCATGGTGTGTGGAGCCATTACTGTGACATGTGACTCTGACCATCTGTGGAGAAGGCACGTCTTTGTTCACCTCTGTTGAAAAGGTCATCTGTTTGTGATTTTAATTGATGGGAAAGAAGTGAAGTACATGCTGATCTGTGGCAATTTGAGGAGAAATTTGGGTAAAGCACAATGAATTTCTTATGCAATCTCCCATTTATGTGAACAGTTGGATTATGTTTGCTTGAAATTTTTTGCACAGTTCATTTCCTTCAGGGGTGGACATTAGCAGTTTCTATGCTTGGCTAGAAGACTATGCAAATAATTATTGCATGTCAAATAGTTCTTATTATAGGATAGACTATAACTATATAACTCTATAGGATAGACTATAACTCTATTCTATTGGGTCTTTGAAGAAAATGGTAAAGATCTGGGCATGAGAATTTTATGTGATATGACAGATTATTTTCTGATTACAGACTTTCAAATAAAAATAGTTTGGTATTATCAAAGAGAGGACTAGAAGGTATATGGAATAAGTAAGGAAGTATATAGGATATAGGAAATCTGGAAGGAAATATGTTACTTTTTGACTGTGAGGCAAAAAAAAGCAGAAATAGAGATTTTCTGGGGTACAGAAATGTATTAGGAGTGAGTTTTATTTTTTATTGACTAGAGAATACAGTTGAAAGGATTTGAGAGTTGCTCTTTTTAGGAGGACGTGAGTAGGCCTCAAAGGACTTTTGACTAACCAGTAAAATGGTTTGTTGAAAACAATGTTCAGTAGAAGTGGGAAGCACCCAAAAAACATGTTAGGTGGGAAGGAACAGAAGGGCAGCACAGGCCTAAGGATCCCAGTCAGAGTGAGAAGCTGCTTTATAGAGCAGGAGGTTCTGCCTAGGAAAGTGAGTATGGAAACAATTGAGCCCCGCCAGGTGGCCACAGACGGCTCTAGGAACAATACTGGTTATGTCACTGTTCTGATGTCATCTTGGCCAACCACAGCCTCCCTCACTAGAAACCATCTTCACAAGTTATTAAGAGCACTTTGAACTTCTCTTTGAGTTTTGTCCTAGCATTTAATAGCATCGTTGTTATTAGCATTCGATGCCTATTGTTACCTTCCTGGCCTCTGTTACTTCCCCTGGAAGAAATGGTTTGATGGGCCATTAACATATTTTGAAGTGCTTTTTAGAAAATGATATCTTTGTCTCATCCCAGATTAATTCAATTTCAGATGACGGGCCCAGGCAATGGTATTGTAGAAGTACTTCCCAAGAGATTCCAGTGTAGAATCGGGGTTTAGAATCATGCTAAAGCAATCCATGTGAGATGGTAAACTTGACTAATCAGTACAGGCTTCTGGCTTTTTTGTTAGCATATTCAGGTTCTATAATTTCCATAATCTCTTTAATGAGCCATGAATAAGGACATAACTTTCCTTTATTCTTTTTCTAGGAAGTGTTTGAGCTACATAATTCACAATATTCATTCTCTTCAGAAATGTCCTTAAATCAGGGTAGAGACGATATCAAACACATTTTGTCTTACAATTAAAATTAAACTTCATGCTCGTTCAACACTTCAGCATCTGGGGACTGTGATGAAGTTGGCTGTACATTAGCTTTTCATTTTAGGTAGTTAATTTAGAAAGACTGTCTGTCTCCTGAGGACTCTCTGGTTCTGTACACTGCAGGTTAATTACCTGAAACAAAAGCACCTTGATTCCTTTTGCCCTTTAACAGGATCAGCCAAATCCTTTTATTTGTCATAGTTCATTATTTTTAGTCATTTCAAATATTGGCTTCTCTGCACTTCCTCAGTGTTGCCTTCTCTGAGCAGGTCCTCATCACTCCTTTCACAAATAAGCTTTTAAAGGACATTGTATTAGTTTGCTAGGGCAGCCCCAACACAGTATCAGAGTGCATGCATGGCTAAAACAACAAAAATGTACTTTCTCATAACTCTGGAGGCTAGAGTCTGAGACTGTGGTGTCAACAGAATTGGTTTCTCTGGAGGGAGGGCTCTCTACAGGGCCGTCTGCCTGCGTCTTTACATGGCTTCCCTCTGAGAATATCTCAGTCCTGATCCCCTCATCTCGCAAGGACACAAGCCATCATTTTAGCTTGATCACTTCCTTTTAGGATCCCAACTCCAAATATGGTCAAATTCTGGGTCACTGAGGTTTAAGACTTCAACCTAACGATTTGGGGAAAACGTAATTTGGCCCATTAAGGAGATTTCAGCACAATTTGTAATTGTCCATTTATTTTGAACTTACTTAACATCTTTCTCCTGCACTGGCACGGAAGTTGCATGAAGTAAGGGCTCGTATCTGCTCTGTGGAACAGCCAGGGAGACCCGAGTCGGCACAGACATAACAGGGCCGACAGCCAGAGAAGCGTGCATGGCTCCCAAGAGAGTGAATTGCTGCTGTGAATGTTCAAGTAAATTAAGGATTTCATATTAACGTTTTAAAAAAGAGGCCTGTAATATTACAAGTTTTAGATCCTGCAGAGCCTGGAACTTCTCTTGGACCTGCCGTCATTATTTGGTATTCAGTAAGTACCTATTGAATGAACAAATGATCGAACAAAACTCAATATGAGTGCTAATTTATAAAGAGGCCATGTTTAAAAAATGCTTATTTGCCTAGTCCAAATTCAAATGCATTTTCCCACAGAGATAATTTTTTAAAAATTAAGTTTATTGATATACTTTTGAAATACACAATGATCACATTCATCATAGAGAATTTGTACCTGTACATAATTGATACTGTACATAATTTGTACCTGTACATCTTGATTCTTCTTTTTTCCCCATTCCCCTCCCCCTCATCAGCCCTTCTTCCCGTCTTTATTTACAAAAGCTTTGTTTCCATTTTTTCCTTCTATTCTCCTTTTTCTTTTCCCTTTCTTTTCTTCCCCTCCCCCTCCCTTGTTCCCCTTCCCATTTGAACATTTTCTTCCTACTTCCCAATATCTATCATCCATTTTGGTCCTTATTTGTGCTTTCACTTTCTCACACAAGAGAACCAATGTGATATTTAAATACGTGTGTCCCCTTTATTTTACTTAAAAGTATGGTCTCAAGGTGCATCCATTTGCCCAGAAATGTCTCAGGTTTATCTTTCTTTGTGGCTGACTAGTACTACATTGCGTATAAAAACCGTATCTTCTTTATCTATTCATCTGTTGATGGGCATTTGGGCTGTTTCCAAGATTTAGCTATTACAAATGCACGGAAGTACTGCTATAAAGTGACCAGACCAGGAAAGCTTACTTACAATGAAAAAAAAAATGTGTATAAGGTTTATGTAAGAAAAGACATATGCTCATGTTTAAAAAGAATAATTTTTAAGTCCTTTAAGGTTAACCATAAAGAAAGGAAGAAAAAAAAGGAAGCGGGCATACAAACCAGACTTCTTCAAATGTACCTGTTTTGTAAATTTGACTTTAAAACATGTAAATATGTTATATAATTATAAGACAAAATTAAAGTTAAAAACAATGCATGCAAAACTTAACAAATGAAAGAAATTTTTAAAATGAAAACAACTAACCCATCATACTGGTGAATAATTTTTCAGCACTTATATGTGTTTTATGGTTTGTTCCTGTGGGAAATTTCTTTTTGAACATTTCCCCCTCAGCTTGTCATCTGCCACCAGAGTTTCTGTAGCCTGGGGCTGAGGTGCTGCCCAGAGCTACCCTACAGGAAGGGAGATGTAGGATATTGGTTCTTCCTGGCACTAATAATCTTCCAGTGGAGTTTTTTTCTCCAATAACAAAGTCTGCTTAACCAGCTGAGTCACTCGAAGCCAAGGTTGTTAGAGTTGCAAGCGTGTTCCAAGTCAGTTCAATGAATCCAGGCTTAAACTATCTACATGAAGATAAAGAAGAAAGTAGACCTGCCGCTATGCCCATCTGTCTTTTGAGCTTGTTTTTCTCCAAGTCTGATCCACCCACAGACCATCTGCCTCCTACTACCTCAGGCAAACGTCTAGGCCCACTCCAGATCACAGAACCAGCCTCTCTGGGAAATGTCCAGAAATACGCCTCTTATTAAGCTCCCTGCATGGTGCTTTTACACATCAAGTTTTAGAAGCTCTGTTTTAATTCATCCTTCCTGTGATACAAGGTGTCTGTACACTTCTGGTACCTCTTGGTGGAGTTGACACTCCCTCGCATTACTTTCTCAAGTGAGCATTTTTTCTTGCTTGCCTTGTTTGGAGTTGTATTATTTCATTCCTTTTCATGGGTGTGGGCTGTTCTCATATGGCACCTTTTAGAACCTCCTTTCTATTTCCCTTTCTTACTAAAGCACATGGTAAACTCTCAAAAAATATTACCTCTAATTAATATTATTTGTATTGTGATATTGCTGCCTCTTTTTCTGTCTTTCTTTTCTCTCCTCTCTTTTCTCCTTCCTCTGTCTCTTTGTGTCTCTGTCTCACCCTCTCCTCATTTTTCTCTGTCTTGCTCTTGTTATCACACTACATACTTAGTTATCTAAGTCTTTGAAATGATCACTGTCTCTAACCTTACTCTCTAGCATGAGAGCAAAGATAGCTTGAAGAGAGCAGAAACAAATTTGAATTGTTCATGATTGCATGTGGAAATCAAAGTAAATTTCTTACAGATAACAAAAGATCTTCAGAAAATTGTACAGCTGCCCACCATTCCCTTCTGGATCACTTCACTTTCTTCTCGCTATAGTAGAAATCTCCATTTTATTCCTACGAACATTCAAAAACTAGAATTCTGCTGTGCCAGGAAAGGATTTTTGGAAGAAATCTCTTCAGTCACAAGGCCATCAATAACCTGGATTGATTTATTTAAGGTTCAGTAGATATCCTGAAATTGCTTGCAAAATGTTTGTTCTTGTGCACATTTCTGGGAAGAAGGCTGCAACTTTCAGCAGATTCTCAGTGGAATCCCTGACCCAAACAAATTAAGTACAGGATGAAGTTCACTGGCATCCCGTGCACTGACCAGGGTGCTTATCCCCAGGGTTCCTCTCATTTTCTCAGTTTCTTTGGAGATAATGTCAGTACTCTATTCTCCCAGCATGATTTATTTATCTTAATGACTTCCTTACTCTTAAAGACTTTTTGTTTTTTTAATTATTTTACTACTAGAGCCAGTCTCAATCCCCTGTACTGTTGCTTTATTTTTAGTTCTTGTGATAGAATACTTTCAGTTTTTTCCAGAATGTTCTCATTTTGGTTCATTTAAAATTTCCCTACATTTTGATTTAAGCAAATTCTGCCTGTTTTACTTAGATTGCAACATGTTGTATAGGGGCTAGAATTACTTCGACATACTTTGCCACACCAAATATTATATAATCCCAAGATTTATTCTTATCATAAAATGAACCATTCATCTCTGAGTTATAGTGCTCACTGCAATTCAACATTATTCAGAGAGATCTGACTTTAGTTTGTATCACTTATGCAGTAGAAGAAAACGAAAATAGATTTTGAAGGCATTGACTTTTAATGTCCCTGCATAGTCATTATACCTTTACCACAAACATATCTGCTTTCTCTAAAGTAAATTGTTTTTGAGATCTCTCTAGTGTCACCTTGCAATGTAAAATGGATTTATTACAGACTCAGCATAGACCCTGGTGACTTTCAGAAAATAATTACTTGATTCTGGCTGGCATCCCAGGAATACTGACAATCTATAATGACACTATTATAAATGATCCTGCTACAGCTGTTCCAGGTACCCCCTCTATTAGTCTTATTATGTACTATTCTCTAGAAATGATCATGACCTATACATTTATAATCTTTTTCTTGGATCACTAAAGGACTCAACAGAGTTGCTCATTGAGCAATTTTCTATTATTTTTCTTACAGTAGAGTTAAGATACTGCATTGTTGTGTTCTTATGTTATAGACAACATAGAGAGTCTTTACTAAGTGAAAGGCAGAGACTCTCAAATTTCAGTGTGCATCCCGCTCACTTGGGGGGTGTGTTACAACACAGATTACAGGCATCCATTGCCAGAATCTTCAGTGCTGTACCAATGGAGGGGGCCTAAGAGTTGCATTCCTAACGAGATCCCAGATGATGGTGTTTTGTTGGGTGGGGAATCTCACTTTTGAGAAGCAGTAGTTTAAGACTGATTCACACACGTACAAGGCACAACAGAAACAGATTATACCTCAAGAAGCCTGAGCTCTAGTAGAATAGATATTTGCACAAATAACATTTCACTGTGCATTTAGAGGTGAAAAGATTGAATAAGCGGAACAGAGGCGAGACAGATAGAGTATAACTTCCAATCTACGTGGCTTTGGAGTTTTTGTGGCGGAAGAGGCAAGTGATGAGGCCTTGATACATATGTAGAATTTGGAAATGCAAAATGTAGGCTAATAGAGAAAATACATTCCAGCATATAGTGGGGAGAATATTATCTTCCCTAAAACATTAACATTAACTAATAGATTACATTTACTAGCTAAAAAAGAACTTCTTACTTTTGATATATATGAAACAATTGAAAAATTATTTGCAGAGTAGTCAGCTCCTTAAAGAGAGAAAGTAGAATGTTGGTTGCCAGAGTGTAGCAGGCAGAGAGAATGGGATTTATTGTTAAGCGTGTACAGAGTTTCAATTTTGTATGATAAAAATGAGTTCTGGAGATGAATAATGTTGATGGTTGTACGGCAATATTAATATAATGCATTAAACTGTTAAGAGTTATAAAATTTATGCTATATGTATTTTATCAGAATTTTTAAAAACTGAACAGTTTTCTCACTGTATCTGCATATTTTCTGACTGCTAACAAAATGTACTTTTTCTCTGAAGCTTATTCTTTATTTTTTCATTTTTATAAATTTATTGAGGAATAATTTATGTATCATAAATTTAACTATCATGAGCATACAATTCAGTGACTTTTGGTAAATTTAGAGTTGTCGTCAATCACCACATAGCAGATTTAGAAGATTTCCGTCAGCCCAGAAAGTTCCCTCGTACCCTCTGGCAGTCACTGTCTGCTTCTGTTCTGGCTTCAGGCAACCACTGAACTCTTTTCTGTCTCTACGGATTTTGCTTTTCTGGTTATGTCATGTAAATGGAATCATGTAATATATGTAGTAATTTGCATCTGACTTCTTTCACTTAGCATCATGTTCTTGAGCAGTTTTTCATGAATAAATGCTTCTTAGTTTTGTATAACCATTCGGTCAATTTCCAGGGCACTGAAATAGTTGTTTTTTTATAATACTGGCCAATTTTATAGTTTCATTTTGGGGAGGAGATTTGGTGGCTTCATCACTCCACCATGCTGGAGGCCTCAGTGTTTCTTTTCTTTTATTTTACTTTTTTAATTCTAGGAGCGTGAAAGATTCTAGGCGGAACTGGTACTGAAGATGGGCTCCACTTTAGAAACTATTTTGCTCATAGCAATTTCAGAAGACTCATTTTCTTGGATTGCTTATTAAAGGTTCTCTTCAAGAATCTTTTGAATACAACAAGAAGTTTCCATATAATAAGTTTTTAACCTGGGATATGCAAGTAGCTTTTATCATTTCTAATTTTCTCAGTAAATGGGTATTGAAAGTTCATGTGCTAGCGTTTTGGGATTTAACATAAATGTGAAGGTAATATAGAGACTCTTATACTTAGTAAGGTGGGGGAATTTCTAGTGTAAACCATGGCATTGCTCCTTATTTCTATCCTTCACTTGTCCTCTAAAATGGAACTTACCCACTTAGGGTTTGTGCTGTAGGAGACAATGTCTTTTTCTCCTTGAACCTTACGATCCTTCACATATTGGAGAAAAAATTAAGTTTTCAAGGAAGGAACAATGAACTTTCAGTTGGTCTTAGAAAGTTTCCTTATGGGGCTGGGGATTTAGCTCAGTGGGAGCGTGCTTATCCGGCAAGCACAAGGCCCTGAGTTTGATCCCCAGCACCCATTTAAAAAAAAAAAAAAAGTTCCTTATAATCACCATTCAGAAATACCTCCAGACTGAGAAGACACATCCTCTTCCTACTCCTCAGTCTACAGAAACTCAAACCTGTCATAGACCATATATCCCAGAGAAGTCTGTGTCCAGCTCACCATGTAACACATACGTGATGCTCAGTAAAAAATGAAAGACACGTAAGTATGGTGGTGGTGGTGATGATGGGGTACAGTGTGGCTGGTGATGGAGGAGGTGACGACTCTTCTTTCGCTGTCTAAAAGCTGAGAAAACTGGGCGCCCTATTCAGGATGCTGAGCCGAAAAAGAGCGAGGCGTCCCTAGTTATGCTTCAAGGATTAGGGAGCAAACACCACCAGTAATTAAAATTTTAAAAAAAGAAGATTTCAGAAATACTTCTTTGCTACTTTCAGAGGCAACGCTGAGCCCGGTAGTCTCTCACATAAAAACTACGAATCCCAGAATGCCCTTTACCTTGGATTTTTCCCGCGAGTGTTCTGGATGCTGACTTCACCAATCACTGCACAGAGAGGCCAGTGCCGTTAGCCAGTCAGAGGGCGAGAAGGCTACCGAGGCGGGCGGCGGGAGGTGCCCTGGGTTTGAAATTGGAAATTTGGCGCTGCGGTGGGAGCTGGGCCTGGGGACTGGCTGGGGGCTTGAGGCCGCGCTGGCTTGGGGGGGAAGGCAACTGGGCTCAGGCTTGTCAGCCACGGCGACAAAGGTGGGAGACGGACTTGGCTCCTCGACTCCCCTGTCGTGATAGGGGAAAGTAGGTTGGGGCTCCACGTTTGTAAGTATTTCGGGTCTGGTTTGAAAAGCGCGTCTTTTTGCCTTTGGGTTTCTAGGCCGGCGGGGCGGAGGTGGAGGCGGAGGTGGAGCAGCAGGGAAGCCGCGGGATTCCGGGTTTCTCTGAACACGACGTTTTCGGCCATCCCGGTAAGATCCTGATCCGCCGAACTCCCACCCTAGTCTCCATTCAGTTGTGCTTTTCCTGTTCCAGGGTGGGAAGGAGAGGCAGGGTAGATGTGTGACGTCTTACCCTAGTGAGTGGGGGTGTCAGTGGTCACATTGCTATCCAGGCTGGAATCAGAAAAGGTCGGAGTTGGACGCTAAAACCAGAAGCTGCCAGTTTTACTTGTGAGAAAAACAGAGTCAGTTTCCGCAGGGCCATAGAGCTATGAGTCAGTCTGCTGTGCAATTAGACTTTACTAACAAGTCCTTAGGAGGTAAAGGCGTTCTAGATCCTTGCTGCACCTTCATCACATTTAGGCTCACTCAAGTGGCTTGATTTACCAGGAAATATCTAGAACAAAGGATGGAATTGCTAACCATTTTCTAGCAAGAGTCAAACCGTCAGAGTGTACTTGATTTGCATACATGGTTTATTTGGTTCAATAGCTTCTAAAATACGTGTTTTGTGTTTTATAGTGTCTTGCACAATGGTGGAGGATGAGCTGGCACTCTTCGATAAAAGCATAAATGAATTTGGAAATAAGTTCAAAAACACTCTCAGTGATACCCCCTGTCAGATGGTGGGACTAAGAGATAGCTACAAGGACTCCATTAAAGCCCTGGCAGGTACTTACAGCTAACTTGTAACTTGCTGTTTTTGCTATTCTTGTTGTTCTTGTTGTTTTCTAGTGTTATTTCAGCTGAATTGAAATTCACTTTCTCTTTCAGAGAAGCTGTCAGTGAAATTAAAAGAAGAAGAACGAATGGTTGAGATGTTCCTGGACTATCAAAATCGTATGTGAAAATCTGTAGATCAGCATTTTTTAAGATTAAATATATTTAACATGAAATCCCTCATACAAGTAAGACAATGTAGTGTGTGTGTTTATATATCCACACAGAAAATACATGTATACTCATATAAAAAAAATTATGTTCCTCCCCCCCAGTTTAAGAAATTGGACATTCCATGTTAGATCTCCCTCCCACCTTTTAGAACTATTAATACTTTGTTAATATTGTATTTTTGAATGTTATGTAAATGACATCATTTTGATTGTTTCCTGTCCCTTTTTTTACTTAGCATTATACTTGGGAGATGTATCTATGGTGATGATGCCAGCATTTAAAAACAAATGTTTCCAGTGAAAAATCACTGTGTGGGGATTGAAAAGCTGGGGTATCTGAGCACTTTTGGATAGGATTAGTATAAGGGGTAATCAAAATATATGGTGAATACGTCCCCCTCAAAAGCTCCCCCTCACTTTGAATACACTTATTCCATCATTCTCACCATTTTCTGAAGCAGTTCTAGCTGGAAGTCCTCTTTTGTGAGCATCTTTATGAGGTGTGATCAAAACTATTATACCATCCAACACAAAAACAGGCTTGTAAAAAACATTATGGTATATGCTTATCCATCCTGTTCACCGGGTCTGGTACCATGTGACTTCTGGTTTTTCCTCAAAGTCAAAATGACCATGAAAGATAAATGTTTTGAACAGATTTCAGGACTTTGAGGGAGCCCTGACAGCACAACTAGAGACAGTTAGGAACTAGAGACACTCAGAACTGCTTCAGAAAGTGGCAAGAACAATGGGATGTGTTCTATGTGAGGAAGAGTATTTTGAGAAGGATTAATGGCACTGTGTCTTTTACTGTAATAATTTTTTTAAATTTAAGCATTCACTGTAGTATCTGATCACACCTCATACTCTGGCAGTTTTTCCGTATTTTTACTCCCATTCTTTCCTTCTTGTTTCTACAGCTCTCCAGATTACCCAGAATGGATCAATAGCTCTCACTGAATTTTCACACACAAGCCACAAACTTGTGGCTGCAGGTCAAATTCCACTAAAGATACTCAGTTTAGTGGCACTATTAAATACAATTAAACTGGAATGTTCTTACATGGAGTATGTTTGTTCCTCCCTTGCCACAGTGCCCCCCCTTTTTTTTTGTGCTGGGGATCGAACTCAGGCCCTTGTGCTCACTAGTCAAGCACTCTAACCACTGAGCTAAATCTCCAGCCCCCATAGTCCCCGTTTGACTAAGTTCTCTTTTGTCTTGCCTTGTGGCTCATAAGCCTAGGCAAGTGGTCTACCACTTGAGCTAAATCTCCAGCCCCATCCCCTGGTAGTTAGTATGCCACACGTTTACCTATGTCCACATTCTAAAGTACACTGAAGCTTCTCTCATCCCTTCTGTGACTATAAGCAAAAATGGAAAAATGCGTGTGTGTAGCAGTATATTAAATTTGGTTCCTTTAAACACTCTTGGTTTGTAGGGTACTGAGAGATTAGAAAATGAAGTTTGAAATTGTCAGTATTTACTACTGTGAGTCTCCGTGTGTACTTTTAAATACCTGTAATATGAAGATGTGCTGTAAACATTCAAAAATCTAATAGCATTATCATTTTTATTTTAAAAAATGAGTTCATACTTGAACAGAAATATAATTTACTTAAGTTCAACTATCTTAGCCAAAGACTAAAGAGACGATGCATAAGGTGTAATCTGCTTACAGTTTAGTGGAGAATGTAGGTAGAGAAACCACAATTGAAAGAAAATAGTTGCTATAATAATGGAATAGTGTCATATGGACATAGAACCTGGATTTTTCCAGTGACGTTTGAAGAATTTTTCATAACTAACCCTTACCCTAATTCTGTGTCAGACCCTATTGTAATCTTTTTGCATATATTGACTGAGGAATCTTGATAACTGTCAGGTGTATAATTTTTTCAATCCTATCTTATACATGAAGAAATATACGCAGAGAGATTAAATAAATTGCTCAAGGTCAGACAGCTGGAAATGAACAAGAGCATGATTTGAGTCTATGCAGTCTGATTATACACCCTGCCTAGAGAAGATCACATAGAGGAGGGTCAGGGGAGTCCACCAGAGTGGGTACTACACCCTGGGAAGGGGAGAGGATAGCATGTGGAGTGTAGCAGAAACATGAGAGCTTTTTTGTTCTGGGATGGCCAGAGTGCGGTGCGGTTGTGGAGTGGCAGAGAAGTAGCTGGAAAGAGAACTGCTTCGGCAGGCGATGGACATTACATGTTGCACAGAGGAGTTTAGGCTTTGTTTTGCAGGAGCTAAGTGGTTGTTGTAGGGTTTTAACCTGCAGCATGGTAGTGGATTTGTATTTCAGAAAGGGATCTCTGGCAAGGAAAGAGGAGGTGGCAAGATAGTGGGCCGTCGAGGCAAACAGGACTGCTTGGGTCAGTGACAGCACAGACCTTCAGGTTGGCTCAAGAAGCCTGACTCACATCACTTGCCTCTGAAACTGGAGAGAGGATCAGGCAAGACAGAATTAGCAAGTGGAAGAACGGAAGAAACTTGAGAGAAGGGCGTAAGAAACTAGAAGAGGAAGAGGAAGGAACCCGGAAAGGATGTTGTCAACACTGAGATGGACCAGCAAAGGTAGAGGATTCAGATAATATTTTGGCACTAGGAAAGGTCGAGGGGCTTCATTCACCTACCAAATATTTGTTGAGCTACTCCTTTATGGCAGGCACTCTTTTTGGGAGTGCTGCTAGGGATTGAACTCAGGGCCTTGCGCTTGCTAGGCAAGTGCTCTACCACTAAGCTAAATCCCCAAGCCCTGGCAGGCACCGTTTTAGGAAGGTGTAGCAGAGAACAAGCAGCCTGACATTCTGGAGTGCCTGGACATCTAGATATGATCATCTTTGGAATCCGCTGCTGTGGGCAGGCTCTTAAGTTATTTAATTCCTGAAATCTCTACAGTATTTAGATAAGGAGTTGGTGCAGGATTTTAACCTGGAAAATGGGAGCAGATTTGTATTTCAGAAAAAGCACTTCGGCAGTATCATGCACAGTAAAGAGGAGGGTAGAGAGATGTTGGACTGGCCACCAGCTGTCTAAAAAGGTGTTTACTTCACAGATGAAGAAATCAAAGCTCACAGAAGTTAAGAATTTGCATGAAGTCAATCAATGAGCAGATACAGGATCTAGGGTCGCAGCCCACATGTGCTCTTGGCAGGGTACCACGCAGTACTTACCCTTCTACGTTGGAGGGCGAGTGCCAGGGCTCGTTCCTATGCTAAATGTGGTGCAAGTTGAAATACTAGCCCCCCGAGAATGCAGAGACAGACAGCAGCCAACTGCACACATAAATTAGCCATGTGTTAGGCCTTCACAGCTATGGCCATAGATCCACGTAGTTCAAGTGTTAGAATAAACACACCCACACGTGAGGCATTTGTGTGTGACTTCCGGGTTTCAGAATCACCCTGCAAGGTAAATGAATGTGGTAGCCACTATTACTGTACCCTCTTTCATAAATGAGGATAAGAGTTTCAGAAGTTGTGTTTGACCAGAGTCTTTGAGAAATAACTGATGAGTCAAGTTGGAGCTGAGGTCCTTCGATTTTAAATCTGGGTTTTTTTGTTTTTTTTTTTCAGTACAGTTCTAGTAAATAGTTTCCTATAGATAGTTGCATTTTACTGATAATTCTGATGTTTATTTTTAGATTATACTTGATATAATACCTGACAATGTCCAAATGCTTGGAAAATACAGAAAAGCAAACAACTATTGTCTGTAATGTTGAGAACCACATTTTAAAAAAATGACTTTGTAGCTTTTTATTTTTCATGTGCTCTGTAGTTTTATAGCATAATTATGTTCAAAGTATCTAAAACATTTTATTATTTCTACTTTGAGAGTGTTTCTCACATTACTAAGTTCTCTGACAATATATTCCATTTTACTGATAGACCATACTTTTAATCATTTACTTATTAGACATTTAGGATGTTTTCAGTTTTTTATCATAAACACTGAGAAACATTTTTGGATATAAATATTTGCACATATCCTGCTTTCCTAGTGTAACTTTCTAAAAATGAACTTGCTAGATCAAAGGACATAAATAATTATCCTTAAGGCATTTTTGTTTTACGATGTCAGAAAATATTTCCCAGGACTAGCACTTTGCATTCCTTTCAACACTCCCTGTTATTTTTGTGAACATTGTTGTAATAAATGATAACTGGTGTGTTATTTCTTTATTTGCGCTTCTGTGATTACTATTGAGGTTGAGTTATCTCTCCTATCTATTACCCATCTACATCCTAGTTTTTGTCTGTTTATCCCCTTTGTCTGTCCTCCCCAGTTCCCTGAGGAAATTGTATATGTGTCTTCTCCAGATTAAAATAGTAACCCATTGTTGGAGGAGGATAGTTTCACGGCCAAAATCGTCGCCTTTGAAGTCAAGACTTGAGTTTGAATCCAGGTCTTGTTATTTATTGCATCCTACCAAGTATCGTTTTGGGCATGTTACTGAACTGCTATTCCCTTTTCTTAAGATGTGCTGAGTAGTATTATTGTGAACCTTAAGTAGATTTATATAAATATAAGGTGTTGGACAAAGTACCTAGTGTATAGAGTTTTACTGGAGTCCGATATGAATTGTTTCACCTGCATATCAAGCTTTATGTAGCCAATATATGCCTTTCTCTTTGACTTATTTTTGCCTTTGAGCAAAAAGATCATTCTCCATATGATTAATTTTATATTCACAGATGATGCTTTTCAGACTTTATAAGTTTTTATATTTAATAAATATGGAATTTATTTTGGATTCTAGCACTGTTTAGGGAATAATCTCTCTCTTGATCACTGATATTACATTTCTTTTATCATACTAACTTCTTAAATGTGCTAACATTGTTTGTGAATGTCTTTTTTTGTTTTATTGAACTGTATCTCAGTTCTTCAACTAGTACTCACTATTATATTGTGTCTCAGTCACAGATGCTACATCTGACAGGGCAAGTCTCTTTCCTTGTTATTTTTCCTCCATATTTTCCTAACTATTCTCACCTGTGTATTGTCAAACAAATGAATAATAACTTTTATTAGATCTCCCTTCGCCCTCTACCGTTCCATTGGGACTGTATTAAATGTAGAAGCAAATTTGGGAAATACTGGCATCTTGATAGTATTTAGAAACATCATCAAATGTCATACTTAAAATTTTTTTTGTTTGTTTTTTTCGGTGCTGGGGATCGAACTCAGGGCCTTGGGCTTGCTAGGCAAGCACTCTAACCACTGAGCTAAATCCCCAGCCACCCAAATGTCATATTTAGAAACATCATTAACGTCACTCCAGATATCCAAGTCAAATATATGTGTCAGGCAAGTTTTATAATTTTTTTCATACAGAGCCTTTGTATTTTTTGATCTAGGTTATTCCCGAGTGTTTTGTTTATCACTGTAAATGAGACTTCCTCATTTCCTGAGGGATACCAGTCTTGAGAGAAGCTCCTCAAAGAATTTCATGCTCAGTTTAATTTGGGAAACAGGTCAGAGTGTCATTTCCCTTTGGAAGATTATTTAAGATCCTCAGAAGTTCTGTGGTGGACAAACCTATTTAAGAAAACTCCCTAACATCACTTATCCTTAGAACACATATTTATTTGTAATTATAATATTGGGATTAAATGTCAGTGGAGATATTTTGGTTTATTTAATATAATGCAGGACACTGGTCAATGGGATCTTATTTTGAAGTAGTCTAATTTTATTTAAATATTAGTAATTTAATTCAAAAATTCATAAGTACATTTGAAAGCACTACTGGCTTTGCTTTTTTAACCTCAGTACCCTCTACTCTAGAGTTTTTAGGGTTTTAATGCTGTACTGCCCTATTTAGCCTGCTCTTGGCAGTTTTGGGACCTCTGTCCCTGGACAGTGAGCCCCATGTAGAGCAGTTGTGTTTGCTTTCCAGACAACAGAGGTAGGAGTGGCTCTGCCAGGGTTGTTATTCTCTCGCAGGAGAGGGATCGGGCCAGGTTTAGGTGCAGGCTTTGCTGCTGTTTTTACTTTGGACATGTGTATGAGGGTTTGGGTAGTTGCAGAAGCTGAGCAGTTAAGAGGCCCAGGTGGTCTTGTGGGGCAGTGACCGGGGACATGGGCTAGGTAGGGAAGGTGGAGGGATTACAGCCAAGAAGAGGAAATGAGGTACTGGTAATAGCTGAGTGAACTATATAAAAGCCTGTGTTTGGTACTGAAAAGTAGCATACAACGGCAAAAACTCATATTGCTGTTACTAATATTAGCATAAACACGACTATTCTCACCTATGTTTTCATTATTGATGTTATTTATGAAAGCTATTAATTTTGTGGTATGTAGTACTACAAATTCTTACAGACTTTTCAGTAGATTTTTCTTCACAATCTATGTAGATGTCTAAAAAAAAAAAATATATATATATATTTTCCTTTCCAGTAGTTTTATCAGCCATATATCTTATGTTGACCAGAAACTTCTAGGGAAAATATTACCTAACAGTGATAATAGGCATTCTGTTTATTCTTTCTGGAAATGAATTAGTACTTTGCTTTAGGCATATTATGGGATTTAAAAGGTTTTTGTTTTGTTTCTGTCATGTTAATGAAATGTTTTTTGTGTCTAAGAGCAGTTTCAGGAGTGGGTGCTGAATTTATAAAAAGTATCTTTTCAGTGCCTACTCATGTGATGGATTTTACTAATACTGTACCTTCACTATACATCCAGCCCTACTTACTCTTAGTGGATAATTTTTATGTAAATTATTTTTTTGGTACTGGGGATCAAACTCAGGGGCTTGTGCTTGCAAGGCAAGCACTCTAACCACTGAGCTAAATCCCCAGCCCCATAAGTTAATATTTTATTAAGCATTTTGACACCTATATGTTTAAGTGAGGTTAGTTTATATGACTGTAGGTGGAGGGGCAGTGTTATCTTTATTGAGCTTTAGCTTATGAATTATGCTAACTGGGTACAATTTGTCTGCCTGCCCTCCTGCTTTCTTTTCCTTCTCTCTCCTTAATGTGTCCTGGAATGAGTTCGAAAGTATTAGAATTAGCTGTTTTTTCAAAGCTCTTTGAAAGGTCATCTTATCAAGTTGGGTTGTTTTTTTGTGCTGTGGTGTTTTATTTATGTACTTATTTGGAATGAGGGACTCGGGTCATGATCTTCTGATTTTCTATTTTACGATTTATTTTGTATTTTCATTTTAAAAACCATTTCTTTCTCTCGCCTCATTTTTGTTTTCAAGGAGAAGTAGAAATAATAGATTAGGATTTTTGTATTTTTGTCTCTTATAACTTTTGAATCATTATAAAATGCTTATCAGTCAAAATATTCTTATGAAAGTCAGGGCATGTTGGTCTTTTTCTGACGCGTGTATCAGAGAGCAAAGCATAATACCATGTGTTTCTTGCAGAGGTGTGCAAGCAGAATAAGCTGATTCAAGAAAAGAAAGATAATCTTTTAAAGTTAATTGCGGAAGTGAAAGGCAAAAAGCAGGAACTGGAAGTTTTAACTGCAAATATTCAGGATCTTAAAGAAGAATATTGTAGGAAGAAAGAAAGTAAGTTTCCATTGATAACCATATTAAAAACAATCTAAATTTCCAAGTGTCGATGGTTCATAATTACGTTTGTCTTTGTCTGTTCGCCTCTATTGCTAGACATGGATAACATGACTCAGGGCATAGCCAGCTACTCTTATCTGCAAGATGTCAGTAAAGTCACCTATGTGGATTTGATTTTCCTTTGTTTTACTTTTTCCTTTAATTTCTGTTAAATCAGAGTAATAACAACATTAATATGGGGTTTTTTTTTCACTCAGATTAATGGGTTTTATTATGGCAGATTTATATGCACACATACTCTGAACATGTTCACATCTTGTATTATCCCCCTTCCTCTGTCCTCCTCACCTAGATTCTCATTTCGGGTGAGGGTGGTGTGTTCAATGCGTATATTTTTGCAGAGGGGTACTGGGGATCGAAGTCAGGGCCTTGTGCTTGCTAGGCTGGTGCTCTACCACATGAGCTAAATCCCTAACCTATTAGTGCATATATTTTGAGATACGAGAGGTTTAATTAAACAGCAAGAGAATGGCACTAAATGATTTGCCTTGATGTGATTTATGCAGCAAGTATTTACTGACCATACACATTCTCTGCCAGGTAATATAAGCACTCATTATACTGCTGTCTCATTGCTTAACAAAAAAAAAAATTCCTATCCAAATGAGTGCTTCATTTAGAAAGGAGCCTTGTTTGCCCCAGACTGTGTAATCAGTTCTTCAAATGTCTTGAAAATAACCAAGTTAGTTTCACTTTTTTATAGAGTTCTTATCCAAGACTCAGCTACGAAGTTATTTTTCTCATCTACCAAGGATTACTTAAGGGTTATTGTGCTAACTTAAAAAAAAATTCCAAACTAGCATAAAAAAAGGCTATTTTCTCATGAGAAAGTAATTCCTAAAGGAGTGAAATTGTTTTTCCATGAAGCAATCAGTGTATCTCTATCTAGAAAAATCAAAATAGTGTACAATGAAGTCTATTTGTATTCTAGCCACACAAGTCCCTGGCCTAATTATCTGTATCTCAAGGAATTTTTCCTTCCATTGCGAATGAGCAGAAGCCCCTTTTGCTAATCAATAGAGATAGAAACAATAAATTGAAACAGATCCATATGCCTGGCATCATTTTTATGGTTGTGTTCAAGTTTCTTAAAATCAATTTAATGAACATTAATAGAGTTGTTTAAAATATTTGATATGGTGTGTTTCTTACTCATAGCTATTTCCACTGCTAACAAAGCTAATGAAGAAAGGTTGAAAAGGCTGCAGAAATCAGCAGACTTGTATAAAGATCGACTCGGACTAGAAATTAGAAAAATATATGGTAAGTGTATTAATATAAGTAAAATGTAAGAGATTAGAAAACGTTTTTTCTTAAGTACAGGAGGATTTTAAAAATATTTTGAACTAAAATAATGAACATATTGTTAGCTTTTTTAAAAATAAGAAATCATTTTGTCACTGAAACATGACTACTGATTCTTTGATTATTCAATATTTTAATGAATATTTTTGGCATGTTTGTCAACATGCAAATAATTTTCATTTTTTGTTCTTACTAGCATTTGTATCATTAGCATTTCTGTAGTTACTGTAGTCTTAATAATGGTAGTTTTTAAATCATGGTGTAATCATTCGTTCCATTAATGTACTATATAATATTTTATTGACTATTTAACATATATTACTTTTAACAATACTTGGGTTCTTTTGGTTTTTCAGTTTTAGAAATACTGCAGCAAACATCAACTCCCCTGTTTTTTTAAATAATTTCCGTGGAATTCTTAGGATTTATTAACTTAAAGCACATGTATATTTTTATGGGTTTTACATGTATATGTGCTAATTTATAGCAATGTCTTGTTTCAGGACTCCCCAAAGTCACCTTCGGTTTGGTGACTGACCAGGACTCAGCATATTGTCGTATCCTGGGGCAGAAATGTTCCAAGGCCTCCAGGAGATTCTTAAAATTGCAGATAGTACTGAATACTATACATACTATCTCTTTTCCTTTACATACATACCTAGGATAAACTTTCCCTTTAATATTTGAATATGTTAAAGGGAACTTTTTAGCTTCCCTTTAACATATTCAAATTAGCAGCAGCACTGTTCTTACACTTTTAGGATCATTAATTAAAATAAAGATTACCTGACTAGAAACACTATGATACCAGGATAGTCAGTCTGATAACCAGGACAGCTGCAGAGTGACCAACAGGTGAGTCGTGTGTCCAGTGGATGCTCTGGACAAAGGAATGATCCACATCTTGCCAGACAGAATGGGATGGCATGAGAGTTGATCATGCTTAGGGAAACAGTGCACAATTTAAAACTTGTGAATTGTTTATTTCTGGAATTTTCTAATGAATATTTTTGGAGCCCAGTTGACCATGGGTAAGGGAGGACTACTGTAATCACACCTGTGGCTAAGAATTATTGTAGCAAAAGGATGCAAAACAGGATCAGAAGAAAAAGGCACACAGTACAAAGCCTAGAGGAAACCAAGCACAAGTTCTGAAACACCCAGTGGTATCAACAGGACACACGTAATTTCTTTAAGCATCAAATTGTGACAACCCATGTGAATGAAGTATTGCCTACTAGAAATTCGTTAGAGACTCTATTCTGGAAGCTCGTGGCTGATTTTCCTTGGACTTACTCCATGCATCTTACCCCTTTGCTGACTTTGTTCTATCCTTTCACAAGTCCTAGTCAGTCATAAGAGCCTGGGTGATATTGGAAACCCAAAACACCCAGCAAGGCTTTCTAAAGACCCGAGGATAACGGTCTCAGGCCTGTATTTTTAACTTTTCTGCACACGTTTCTGTAATGCCAAGAGAACCCATTTCATTGTATTCCTGGCTGTGTTAAACCAAAACTTGAGTTCGAGCAATCTCTGAAAGGAAGAAAGGTATTGACCTGTTATCGATGCTACAGAAAAAAAGGACGGGTCCTGGGACAAGTTCCCAAAACCACCAGCAGCAGGAATAGGCAGCATTTGGAAAAATGTTAAATGGCCAGAGCTAAGAGCATTTTTTTAAATAATGAAATTTTGGGGAAAGTAGGGATAAGATGCTTTGAACCTGTACTGACTGTAGTTATGAGGGACAGGATTACATAAAAGCAGGGGAGCTTTAGGATAAGAGGGCAGTCCATGAGGAGATTTAATTGCTGCTTTGGATTAGTTGGGGTTGTAAGCAGGATGTGACCTTTAGGGAATGGTGATGAGATTTAGGTTCGTAACATACATTCTAGAATGTGAGATGGTCATTTGTTCTTGGCTCATAGTTTTTTAGCTAATTAATCTCACACATGTCCTCCTCACCGCCACCCCCCCAATCCTCCAACCCTTACACCTAAATTTAGGACATCTCAGAATTTTTCTCATCACCAGAATTATATTTTTTAAGTTTTTTTCTCTATTTTTTGGCAGCTGACAATAGAACTTTTATATTTTAAAAAACTTTCTTTGATTATTAAGGAAAGGTGACCTTTTTTCCTACTTGTTTGCTAATTATATTCCTTCCTTTGCTATTTGAGTCTTTTACATGTTTATCTGTTAGTCTTGGTGTTCTTATCAGTAAGGGTGAGTTTTTAATAAAACATTAATTTTTAGTTAAATGAGAATACGAGAAGTTTTAATGTGTGCAACTCTAAGTAGATAATCACTCTTACCCTTGGGTGCTTCTTTAGTTTTGTTTTAAATAGCCAATTTTAAGACTTTAAAATTATTTTTAGACTGAAAATAGAACTTTATCATAGCCATCAAAGTCAGGAAATAATGTTTTAAGGAAGTGTGACAGTATGAAATAGCTCTTTGGTCTGCCTCCCAGTTTCCTGGCATAGAACTCCTAAATTCCTTGGAATTCTAAAGTGACAAATGTTGGTTTTTGTGTGCTGATGAATTGACTGATGGCTGGCCACCTCTAGCTTCTGGATGGGCTTTGTGACAGGAAAGACCAAGCAGGACTGAAGCACTGGGACTTTGAGCCCCACTCTCTACCCTCTGGGGAGAGGTGAGGGAAAGAGCAGATCACGAGTGGCCAGTGGTTTTATCAATCGTGCATGCACAAAGAAGCTTCTATTACAAGACTGGGTTCTGGGACTTTATAGGGACGTGTGTCTGGAAAGGCCCCAGAAGCCCCATGGCCTTCTTGTACCCTGCCCCATCCATCTCTTCATCTGCATCCTGTGGAATATCCCACTAAACTGGTGAATGATTGTCGAGTGTTTGGGCCTGAGCGTTGTGAGCTGCTCTAGTGACTTAACTAAACCCAAGGGGGAGATGGTGACGGCACGCTGTGTCCACGTAGATAGAAGCAGAACTGAACTGAGTCAGAGGGCGTCTACCTGGTGTCCCCTGCAGGACCCCTGAATGGGCACAGAAGTACTCTGTGCTGATTGTTGAGTGAGAGAAGGAAAGCACTTGGTTTTTGTTTTTCGTTTTTTTTTTTTCCCCCTCTGTCATATGTTCAGAGGAAGAGAAAATTCAAATTAAACCTTTTATTTTGCTTAACTGAGTATCTTATATCTCATGAAATTTTTTTCCTTTGGCGTGCATCTTCCCCATTAACAATTCAAAAATCTGGCATACTGACATAATTATTTCATTGTAAAGTTGAATGCAAGACAAGTTTTTTCAAAGTTTCTTAGGATTTCTTTTCATAATTGTCATTTTTAATAAAATTTTCTTCTTTTGGAGGGGTACTGGAGATTGAACCTAGGACCTTGCTCGTGTATGCTAAACCAGCACTACACCACCAGGGAGCTACATCTCCAATCCTTTTTTAAATTTTATTTTGAGACAGTCTCACTAAGGTGCCCAGGCTGACCTGAAACTCGTCCTTCCTCAGTCTCCCAGGTAGCTTGAATTACAGGCATGTGCCAACATGCCTAGTGATTGTTCCTAATTTTTTTATGCTATATAGAAGAAACAGAAATGCACATGAATTTATACTTTGTGGCAGCCATCTTGAATTTATACCAGGCATTTACTCTTTTGGGAGTATTTGAACAGCTTTTGGAAAATAACACTGTAAGATTGGGTAACCTAGACAAATGTCAAATTTGTTTGACTTTTTTTTAATGGTAAAACTTATAAAATTTGCTGTTTTTAAGTGTGCAATTTGGTACATTGATTACATTTACAATGTTTTTGCAACCTTTCCAAACTATTTTCAAAATTTTTCACCGCCCAAGAAGAAATTCTGTGCTATTCCTCACTCCCACCACTCCTAATGACCTCTAATTTACTTTTTGTTTCTATGAATGTACCTATTTTAGCTATTTTATAAAAGTAAAATCGTACAATACTCGTCCTTTGTGTCTGGCTTATTTCCCTTAGTATTATGTTTTCAAGGTTTACTGCATGTTGTGGTACGTGTGAGAGGATCATTTCTTAAAGCAGGGCAGTATCCCATGTGTGCTGCACTTTATCACTTTTCTATTGGAGGATGTTGGGTTGTTTCACTTGACTACCATGAAAAATGCCGCTATGAAAACCAGCATGCAATTATCTGTGTCACTTTTTTATTGTTCAATTGTAGTGTAGGAGTTTTAAACAATATATTGTGTGTATTGAAACCTTACTGGATATATGATATACAAATATTTTCTCTCATTTTATGAATTGTCTTTTCATTCTCTTGATAGTATCTTTTGAAAGACAAAAGTTTTTAATTTCAGCGATCTCCAATTAAATTGTTTCTTTGCCTGTGCTTTTGGTGTCATTCAATGTATAATGTGTCCTAAAACTAGCTTGTAACTGCATTTAGAGATGTTGGTTAAGTGACTACATATACTTAGCACTGCAAGTATTGGTCAAAGATAGGGGTAAGAAAACTTACCTCCTTTGAAAGCGTTGACATACAAACTATTCTCATACTGAATAATTTAATCTCTCTTTTCAGGGGATAAATTGCAGTTTATATTCACCAATATTGACCCTAAGCATCCTGAAAACCCATTTATGTTTTCCCTACATCTAAACAAAGCAGGGGACTATGAAGGTATGTACTCGTGTTTCTTAACTTGTGTTTAAAATTGGCATTTCCAGATGTCATTTGAATCAGAATATAAAGGAATATGAAGGAAAATAATATTCCTATAAGCTTCCTTTTCCAGTCTTGGTTCTTGAGTTATTGTCTTCTAAAGGATATGAGTACAGTTTTGATTTATAGATATTATCTAGGAGCCTCATTTAACATCTCCAGTTTGGCACAGTGCCACAGTAGCCAAAATGTCTGAAAACCAAAGATCCCTACATTTCATAAGTGAATATGAATTACCCTTTTAGAGAATTTAAAGTGAAACTAAAACTATAAAACATATGCCTACTTGAATGTGAATACTGTCTTTTACCCAAGTAGGTGACTTTTAAATCAAGTGTAAAATAATTAGAATGTGATAATTTACCTTCCAAAAAATAAGTTATAAAACAACAAGAAGAAACTATCTGAAAATCCCACACATCAAGTGTGTGGGTTAGTTACTGTTTCTGCAGCAGACCAGAAGGCCTTTAACTTATAGGAAAAGTATATGGTCGTAATACTGTGAACAGTAAGGCAGTGGAAATACATTCATCTTTTAAAATTCTTCTAATGCCCCTGTACTGATAATCCTTCATAGTTTGTTAGAATTCATAAAAACAGTCATTAGATCTGTTATCTTAAAGCATTTAACTGACAGGCACTCAGGTGAGCTGCTGACTCGGCTCCTTGGTGACTCAGTTGCCTTCCTTGTAGAACTTACATTTTGAGAATCTAATTCATCTACAAATGTTTGTTTGTTTGTTTGTTTTTTCCCTTTAGTAAGTATCTTTTCCATCTAAGGAGTGCTAGATTTTAAAAAACAAACCCAGCAAACCTCTTACATAGCTTTTCAGTTTTCTCTAAACCGTGTATCCTTTATCACCATGTTATCTCATAGTCTTTGATAGTATATTAAAATGGAATTCACAGGATGCATGTGGAGCCAAGTGCTCTTGGCTATTCTTTCTCTGCTTTGGTCACAGTCCTTCTTTCCTAAGCAAATTCTATCAAAGAGCTGGAACTGATGCCTATCTGACAGATGTCTTCCCGTTGAAGCAAGGACAAGATTGATGGTAGAGAGAGTGGGATCATCCTTTTCCTTGACGACCCTCACTGCACCAGCTACTTACTGTAGCTACTAAGGACTGTGCTGCTATTTGTGATTTGAGTCTCATTTAGTTAATAGGATCCGTAAATATCACTCTTGGAATAGCAATGACTTTGATTTCACTTGTAAAACTTTAGATGTAAGTTATTGAGGATTGACATTAAAAGTTGTTCTTTTTTGATCCAGTGGCTAGAAGTCAGTCAAATCAAAGTTTTGCAGAGAAAAAAAAATGGCTTAACAGATAAAACAAACTGTTAAAACTATTTAAATGGCTTAAAACCATATATATATATCGATATTTATATGCCCAAAATGATGGAAAATGGCATTCTACATCACTAAGCTTCAATCCCTTGAATACCATCTGTTTGAATTAAAGCAGGATTGTAGTACTCAAGATTTGAATATTCAGAGATTAAACAAAGAAAAGTCTAAAAGATAGTTGGCATATGAAAATGGAGTGTATCGTTTTATGCTCAGAGCATTTCAGTAACATGTAATTGCCATTAAAATCAGATGAAAGGATCTACAGTAGAAATACTTCTCTCCCACATACACACAAAGACCCTCATTTATGTTATCTTTATTTTTTCCCTTCTAGTGTCAGACAGCGCTCCTCATCTTGAGTGCCTAGCAGAATTCCAAGAGAATGTAAGGAAGACCAACAATTTTTCAGCTTTTCTTGCCAATGTTCGGAAAGCTTTCACTGCTATGGTTTATAACTAATCTATAACTAGTACATGAAAATTCAGTATAAAAAGGGCTGGGGATTTGGCTCAGCGGTTAGAGTGCATGCCTAGCAAGTGCAAGGTCCTGAGTTCGATCACCAGCACCAAAAAAAGAAAAAAAATTCATTATAAAAGAATTCTCATCTTTGGTGTTTTTGTGACGTTTCTATGTGGTATGAAGGAAAGCAGAGTACATCACCCCAACTGTGTCTCTGATGTCAATATTTTGAGCTGAAGACAGTTAAGGAGCAGCAGAGCCAGAGAAGCTCTTTGCCTTCCCTGCTTGCGTAAAGGCAGACATAACATTTGTGGAGGTGTCTGCCTCCCATATGCACAAGGAAGGATGGAAGTTAGTCACTGAAGAGAACTCTTACTAGCTCAGGTGTGGCACCAATGGAATCTCCAAGCAAACCTCGCTTCATTAGTTTACTCCCACAAACCCGCCTTCCCACAGGTTCCCACCTCTGGAAGCTAAAACTGCTTTCCTTTGCCTTGTAACGTTCTTTGTTGAGGATGCTGTATAAGCCTACTGCTTGGAGGTTCCCCCTGTGTGATGTGCACTGCATGCATTAATAAACTACTTGTTTTTCTCATGTTAACCTGCCTTTGATATAAGGTGTCTGTCCCGAGCATGAACCTGTGAGGGCTGCATAAAAATGATGTTTCCTCCACGAGAGGTATATTTCTTTAAATTATTTTAATTGAATTCTTAGGGGAAAAAATGATAAAAGTAAAATATATCCTTCTTAATAGATAGTTTATAAATACTTGTTTTTTTGTTAAGTGTCTGGCATTGGGTGGTTTATAGCTAGCACTAGGAATGGGAATTTGTATAACTTGCACTGTGTCTCAGTGGTCTCTAAGCTTTAGAAGGTCAAGGACTCTTAATAGTTAAAAAGTTATAGAGTGGGCCCAACCTAGGGTTGGCAACTTCTAAGAAATACTAGGTGCCTGGCACGGTAGCACATACCTATGATCCCTGCACTTGGGAGGCTTAGGCAGGAGGATCAAGAGTTTAAGGCCAGCTTTGGCTACATAGTAAGATATCTCAAAAATAAATACTGCTGTACTCTCATCTTAATGTCATTAAAAAAATATTTTATTTCATACCAAGAGGGATCTACTGTTAGAATAAAAGATCATCTTTACTTCAAAGAATGTTGGCTGTATACTGCTAAGGTACTCAGAAAAGGATGTAGTTTTGAAAATTCAAATGTAAAAATCTGTAATTTCTATTTTTGTAACACTTACACCATTGAATTTTTGCCTGGATATGTCATCTGGAGAGTCTGTTTAACACAATCTAGATCACATATCAACTTATTCCAGGATTTCATTTGCTTTTTTTTTTCTTCAGGATTTCATTTTCTTCCCCATCCTTCCCTTGTGAATTTGACTGCATTTAGGTGCACTGGCTACATTGGAAGCCACGTAATACTTTTCAGGATATCTTGGGCACAACTAAAAGCCGTGACACAAAGGGCTCCATGTGTCGAATTGCCTCGCTTCTGTTTTCTCCCTGAATAGTCTGGGGTGGGGGGAGTTCAGATGAGTGGTCCTGTTAGTGATATTAGGAAGAGAATTTGAATTTCCAGTTATGCCTAGGGTGTGATTCTGGGCTTTGCTCAGATAAGCACCAGAATTTCTTTGAGCAGAATGCTTTGGATTTGTGGAAACGTTACCAATTACCCATATTAGTGTTCAGTTTTTAGGAACCACTGCTTGGTGTTATCTCTGTGGAGATCAAAGGCTAATAAACTACCCTAGAGATCTGAATGTGGCAGCTGGCAATAGGCCTATCCTGTTTCAGCATGCACTTCAAATATACATTCATTCCCCTTTATCCACAGGGAGATTACATCCCAGGCCCCCTAGCAGGTGCCTGAAACCACAGAGAATAGCAAACACTCTATACTAGGTTTTTCCTGTACACACATGATAAATTACACTTTATAAATTTGGCACAGTAAGAGGTAAACAGTAACAAAGCAAAGTAAATTATTAATAGAACAGTAAAATAGACTTATTAAATACAATATAGGTTACCTGAACACAAGCACTAGGATATCACGAGAGTCGGTATGCTAATGGAGACAGCTAGTAAGGGACTAAAAGGTGATTAGTGTACACAGCATGGCTGTAGCAGACACAGATGACTCACCTGATGGGTGTGATGGTGCCAGATTTCATCACTACTTAGCATGCTGCAGTTTAAAACTTATGAATTGTTTATTTCTGCAGTTTTCCCATTTAATATTTTTGGACTGCAGCTGACCATGGGGAACATAAGCCTCAGAAAGTAAACTGCAGATAAGGAGAGATGTGGGTGTGTGTGTGTTACTAGGGGTTCAACTTAAGACCTCACTCATGCCATTTTAAAAATTTTATTTTGATGCAAAATCTTGCTAAGTTGTCCAGGCCGGCCTTAAACTTGAATTCCTCCTGTCTCAGCCTCCTGAGTAGCTGGGGTTATAAGCATGTGCCACCACTCCCAGTTGAGACTATTTTAACAGGGGAGCAGAGTGAGCAAACTATTCCAAGTTTCCTGGGCAGACTGTCACATTTGGTCTTATGCAAGCTATCTGCATCTAAGTAAACATATAAAGCCATGCAAAACCAAACTTTGGCTTTTGTGGACCTAGCTCGATTTGGAGTTCAGATTCTATCAGCAGGATCTATTTCTGAGCAGTTGCTGGATGCAGGCTGCACACAGTGGACCTTAGCAATTTCAAGCTCATCCCAGACCTTGAACCAGCTGCTAGTGATCAAGGGGGTAAAGTCCATATGTTGAATTATATGGTGTCCCCCAGAAACCCAGTTGTGGCCACTCAGACTTGAGGGACCGTGCCCAGAAACAGATTCAAGTTATCCCAAATGATACATTCTGCTGTGGAAAGAGGTTACATGAACTTTTACAGTTATAGAACAGGAAGTCATTAAATTAATGTATGTACCAAACACATTGGTGAGAGCATCCAGTAGGGGGCTATAGCAAAGTGGGGCCATCTTCTGTAAATCTCAGATGCTATCTAATCGCATTCTCAGCTTTAGGGTTGGTGTAAGCTAGACGTTTGCAAGGGTTAGGCTGTTCATTTTGACAAGTTTCCCTAATAGTCACAAGTGTGTTAAGTCAGATACAAAAATTAAGGTACATGACTTTTGAAGGGCCTAGGACAGCCTAAGATAATTTTGGTTCTTGACCTTCGACATTCCATCTCTCCACAATTGTAATGCTGTGGATGCTCAAGGTTGAAAAGTCTACAGGCTCTTCCATATAGATTCTTCAGAGAACTTCATACTCCTGTAAAGGTGAGAAAGGAAGTGAATAGCTCCCTGTTTAGGGCCGTTGCTCTTCAAGGAACAGCCATCCTTCACTTCTAAATGGGGGGTGGGTTTGGGGCAAAATCTGTAGAAGAAAAGTCACAAAAAGACTGTGTAGGACCAGCTTTGCTGCTGGATCCCAAAGTTGAACTTGCAAGGAAAAGTGTACTTTCACATCAAACAAAGGGGCTTAGACCATGGAGCTTTATATTGATTTTTTTTTTAACCAGGAATTTGGCATATGCCAAAATTGGGGATTATCCAGGCATTTTAGACTGGGGCTGCCAGCTTAGAATAATTTGTTAGTACCTTGTCAGCATTTGAGTGAGCATAGTACTCTTCTAAGCCCTTTCCATATATGTGCTCATTTGTATTCTTTCAACCTGTGAGGTAGTTACCATCAGTAACCTTGTTCTACAGATAAGGATTTCAAAGAACTGTGTTTAAGTAACTTCAAATCACATAACAGGTAAGTGTTAGACTCGTATACAAATGCAGAAGACAGTTTTAAACCCGAATCTTTGAACTTCACTTAGACTGTACACGAACTTAATTCGTTCTACAATTCTGGAAAAGAGGGCCACACAAACAATTGAATTGTTCACAAACAAAAGCGTTCGTGAACTATATAGTCCTGTATTGCCTTGCAGGGAAATTATGTGATGACTGTTCTTAAAGACTCTAAGCAAATTTGAATTTATATAATTTAGCTTTCATATTCCTATAGAACTACAGTGATTAAGAAAAAAGAGTAAACTGTCTTGAAAGCAGTGGAACATATTTTGTCAAAAATTGGTTTCATTAAAGTGGAAAGCAGCTGCAGCTGCTTTGGGAAACTAGGCAGAGTAGCTGGTGTGTAGAATCCTAGTGGTGGCTCTGAGGCAGGTGGAAGAATTAAAGATAGGAAGAAAAGAGACAAGGAGACTAGTTTTTGGGGGGTTGGTAGTGCTGAGGATCAAACTCAGGGCTTTGCGCTTGCTAGGCAAGTGCTCTACTCCTGAGCTAAACCACAACCCTGGTGTGGTGGACTTAATGTGGTCAACTTGAGCCAGAACGCCCACCTGGACTGAGCTGGTGTGGTTCTGGGCGTAGAGGATCCACCTGAAAATTGTTGCCAACGCAACATAAAGCAGAGCGGGAGCGGAAGATTGTTGGTGGGCTGTTTCTCAGAAGAAGCTCTGCTGCGGCTGGTTCTCCTGAAAGGAACTCGGCTGTTCTCATCGAGGAAAGCGCTCGGGCCCTTGCTGTGGCCCCGAGCTGCTGTTGCTTCGGGGGAGCTCTGGTCTTCATCTCTGCTGCGAGCATCGTATCCTGGTTCCAGTGAAGATTTCTTCAGCCATCATCTGCAGACATGGACGTATATGGGACAGTGCTGTGGGCTCCCAGCCGTTGATTGGATCTTTCAGGTCTCCAGTGCTTAGATAGAGTTTCGGCACTTCCTGCATTTGGCTTGTGGGTGAATGTTGTGACTTATTAACGTCCTGTATTAAATGTGCTCTCTTACAAACCATTGACTCTAGAAAATCTAAGACACCCAGGAAACTAGTTTTAAGGAAACTACAGCTCAAGATATGATCGAAGTTACCCAAGGTGACCCATACCTTAATCCGTAGGCCCATTTTTCTTCCAGCCTCATCAGTCCTAAATTTTCAAGAGTTTTAGAGATTATCTTAAGTCTATATATCCTAAAAGTTACAGAAAAGACTTCCATTTTCAAAAGATACAGGTATCATATCTCTAAACTTCAAACATGTAAACAGTTTACACTTTAACCTTGTTGATGGAGTCAGTTTTTGTTTTAACCCTCTAACAGGCCAGGTGACCTTACACAGACAACAGGTAAATGACAAATGACTCAAGGGAACAAATATGCTAAATCGGGCATCTTAAAGGCTCCAAGGTCACATACATACACCCAATGCCAGACTGTCGGCCACCTTGCTTTATTTCTGAGTGTATGTTTCCTGAGCTCTCCCTCTAAAAAAAAAACTCCCTTTATCTCTCACTGATGTGTCCTGAAATTCTTTTCTATAATGATAGTTGAGAACATGCCCAGTCTGAGCTGAGGTTCCCATCTCCTCTTTAGAGGGTCACCTCAGGTGCCACCTGGGACTGCTCCCTCGGAAGAGTCTGGGGCTCATCCACTGGCGGCTTTGAGGGGAAGGAGGGTGGCAGGCCAGTGACCTGGGCATTCTCTGGAAAAGAGACCTGCTCGGCTCTGCCGCACCCTCTGCTCCAAGTCTGAGTCCCACCTTCTTACCCAACACCCCAGGCCCTTCTTCCCTGTGTGGTATTGTAAAGGACTAGAGGACATGTTTGTTTTGATTCTGATGCACTTTTCTTGCTCTCAGGCTGATTCTCCTTCAAAGTTATCAAGGTGTCGAGTGAGGGAATTTTTGTTTTAGAGGAGAGAACAATTAAACTGCTTAAACTACTAATCAGTTAAAGGCTTATACTACTATATAATAAAATTTACCCCAAATTGAATATTATGTTACTTTTTGATGGGTCATAAGGCACTTTAAGTGATTAAGATGCATTTTGTCCTTATGAATGTTAAATTATTATGGGTAATTGAAAATGCAAAAAATGGAACTCGTAGATGTTTCTGGTTGATAGCGCTGTGTATATATCAACTTTTACTCAACTGGCAAGGAGATAAAGTAGAATGATATCTATGTGTGATGTGAAAAGTTGGCTGTGGCCTCTATGGCCCATATTTCAGGTTATTAATGGTGCTAAAAATTTCCTAACACACACAACTGCTTAGTGGCATATAATTATGAAAGACTAATTAATAGTATAAAAGCATTAACATTAAAATTATTCTATATAGAAGACTTGGGTACATCATTAATCTTCACTCAATATGCATTTAATTTTGTCCTAAATCTAAGAGGTACCATTCCGTGTGTCCAACCAGAAAATCCTTGCCCTTCTAAAAAGCTACTCAGTAAGTGTTATATCAACTGTACTTGTATTTTATCAAGTTAAAATCCATAGTATTTCTTTGAAGTTAAAAATGTCAGAGGTACAAAAAGAATTTGCAACAACATTCCGAAACAAGAACATCCACTTACATTTTTCTCAAAACACAACATACAAAGAAAGGTCTCTTTGGAAATTGCTTTCAAAGAATTTCAGGGTCCAATTATCATTATCAACACTTTATACAAAATAGTCCTGTGCACGTTGCAATCAATTTCTGCATAATTTTTTATCTATCAAGGCTTAATGGAAAGAAGTAAGAGGAAAAGGAAGTATAAATTCAAAGTCTCTGCTCATGGTCTAATGGCCTGTTATCTAGGCAAGTTTCTGTAAGCAGAAAGTTTTCATTAATACACCATTAAGGGTGACATTAAAACTTCAGATCTGTTCTAGGCTGTAAGTTTCGACTCACACAATAAATTTTACTTGAGTTGCTTGAGGTCTAATATCTGCATCTATAAATATTGTGTCAAGTTATACATTGCGTGAGTGTAATGGCACAAAGTATTAAAAAAAGTATCGTAGAAAAATTCTTTCTTGATAGTATGAAATATGATGATTTTTAAAAAAGACGGCAGGAGAATAATATGTTGAATTTTAATCATTCCTTTAATGCTCACATTGAAGTTCCAAAGCACAGAATCTCTATTTGACACAGAAGTAAACATGCCTGGGTATTCTCATGACCTTCCGTTCAACAAGCTGTGTGATCTCAGGCCAGCGTAGCTGCTGCTATAATATGTCCATCCCAAATTGTCCCCCTGGAAGGAGTTGGGGGCCTTCCTAGCTTCACTCATTCCCAAGCTTGTCTCATAGGATATTTGAGGAAGCTACATAAATATTCCATTTTGATAGTGAATATTGGTTCAGGATATTCTGTTCAAAACCCTTGTTAGCATGTAAAGCTCTTTCACTAGGGAGCTGCTTAAGGTATTCCTTCCATCATTTTGGGAAGTCCAAAATCCCTTATTGACAAAATTGACAAAAGACATTTTCAAATAGGCAAGGAGGCCTGAATTTCAGGCCCTGTCTCCCAGCTAATTCTCCACTTTGCTCTTGTCCTCATATCCCCAGGCATCTCCAGTTTGCACTTGACCTTGCTCTGAGCAGGTGGTGGTGAGCAGGAGCTGTATGAGAAGCCACTGCCCAGAAGGTCATTGGCTCTGAGTAAATCTCTGTTCTTCCCTGGGGCCTCTGCCCAAGATTCGGACTTCTCTTTCATCTCCCCTTCTCATCCCACCGACTTTCAAGCTTGGCTCCTGATCTTTTATTCTACTATCTCCTAACCTGGGTCTCTCTCACTGGTCCCTTGCTTACCTTCGCTATTCTTGGACTTGATCTGTGTTCTCTGGCATCTCTCAGGGCTTACCGGACCCCTTGCAGGCCTGCTGTGTCTTATGGACCTCTGGACCCGTGTCCAGAGGAAAAGGACATTAAAAATTGCTGTTGTGCTAGCAGGTAACTATGTGATTTTGCACAAGTGGCTGAAGCCAGCCTAGGTTCAGTATTTCCCTTTGTTATGTGAGGGGTTATACTGGATTGTATCTAGGGTCTCTTAGCATTCAGAAACTTCTGGAACCATGAAGTTCTTCCCTGTCTTTCTCTACCCATCCATTTTTTTTATCTGACTCTGTTTCAAGCAAATTACCTGGTAAAAAGTGCTAAGACACGTAGACAGGACTCTACCACCCACTGAAAAAGCAAAACTTGCAAATACAATAGCATTTTAACTTTCTTTGAAGCGCATTGTATAGTTTACGGATTGTGTAAGGCGGTGTGTTCAGAGTCCTGGTTTATGCCTGTGTAGCTGTGTTCCCAGCCTTTGAAGGCAGCTCCTCCACATAGGCAGCAGGAAAATGGCCCTTCTTTCCATTGAGAGATCCAAACCACCACCCTTCTTCTTTCTTTTCATGTATAGTCACAATGTCTCCTGTGAAAGGCACATTTAATTAGACAAATGGATCTATGTGACTTGAGCATATGCTAGAACCTGAGTGTTAGATGTTTTAAAGACAATTTACATTCAAAACGTATTAGGTTGCATCATTTTCTGCACATGATTCAGATGAAGCAAAATTTATTCAACACCTCTTAATGAAGCAGGCATAATCTAGAGAATACTAAAAAGGGCAAAATAATGAACTACTGATTTATGCCATGAAATAGTTTGCTTAAAAGCAGAATCACATTGGACTCCATGTTGCCTGCTTACTCCCTGTGGAGTGGATGGGTTGCCGCCAGCAAACCGAACGCTTTTCTGTCTGTACTTAGAATTTCACATGACGCCGGCCGTGGTAGCTCGGCATGCTGACTCCAGAGACTTGAGTTGCAGCTAGCAGTGTTTGCTCAAGACCTAAACAGCTCTTTATTATGCCTCAATCCACAGACCAAATTCTAGCTCGCAGCTTTGCATAGAAATGTAGCTCTCCATTCATCAGTTTAGATAAGTTCAATAAAGCATAAATTTAAAGATAATACTTAAAGCCATGATTCAGATAAATAGTATTCCTAAGAAACACAACTGTTGTTCAATTCTCTGTTGGTTTTTTTTAAAAAAAACAAAAAAACTATGATATTAATAATCTTAAAACTTAACTTGATGCCCCAAATTCTTTGGCTAAGCCCGTGTCTTGTGAATCCTTCCTTTCTGGCTACTTCCCGTACATCAAAATAGAAACATCTGCTTTATTCAGGAGCCAAAGATCTACTTTTCTTTAGCATCACTCTGAGCCAATATTTCAGTCTTTCTTTCACTGTCTTCCCCAATGATTTTTTTTCTAAGTGAAGATGACGGTTTAAGCTCCTCCCATCTTTTCTTAGTCATAAATCACTGTTTATTCTTGTAAGCAATTATTCTCAGTCTGAGTTTTCCCTCTAATGAGTTCTCTCAGGTCAATAGATTTTTGGGCAAAATTTATTAAAGGAATTCAAAAAATCGATTTAAAATTATATTGCTAGCTTTCCTCAGCCTCCAGTGTTGTGTTTTATTGAATGAAACCACTTAGAATATAAAGCACAAGTGGGGTTTGCAAACCACTGAGAACTAAAAGTAAACAAGATAACCTATTCACTGAGAACTCAGGACCCCTGAGTTTTAGGTGGCATGTGGGAAGTGATTTTTATTCATAGATAAGGAAAAATAATTGCCGGGAAAAATCTGACCCACACACAAAAAGAAGGTTCCACTAAACAATACTGAAACTTGGTATTCCTGTTTGGCTACAAAATCCATCTTGATTTTCCACTGACTCTGGCAGCCAAATCCAGTTTATGGATAATAAGCTTTCTTCTCCCACACAGTACTTCCTCATGAACCCTTCCATTTCCAGACCTCTGGACACCCGCCAGCAGTGTAGCACTGTGATCAAGGGCATAACTGAGTTTCCATGTTCAAATCCTGTGCTACCACTGCCTCTGACTTCACCCAAAGTACTTAACTCTTCTGTGCCTCAGAGTTCTGCGCTGTGAAATGGGTGCAGATAGCAATACTTATCTCAGAGTTTTTATGAATATTAAATTGAACAATGCTTGCAGCCATGTTGAGTACTGGGAAACATCATAACTGTTAGTTATAATCATTACGTGAGCTTCATGGAGCTTCCCAGGCTGGGCTTTATCTTCTAAGAAGGGTGATTGTAAAACCTTAACTAGTTTGGTGTTAGTAGTCAAGGTGGTTGTTCTAAGACAGGATTTTATTCCTATTGAGAGTCTTATCATGAGAAGGTAATTAGAATAGCTGAGGATACCTCTTACCTTTCTCCAAATTCAGCTCATCATCTTGTCTGGCTTGAAAGGAATACAAAGCCTTGCCAAGACTGCTGCCGACCTGGGCTGCACCGGAGGCTGGAGGTTGGATTAAAGTGTAATTACCACGCTGTGTTAGCAGGCAAATGAGTGTGGTCCTGACCTTTTGTTACTTAACGATGTGGAACAGAGTTGAACTATATTGCCATTTTCTCAAAAGGAAAATTTCTAAGTTTACCTGATATTCACCCCTTGGTCTAACAAGCATTCATGATACACCTACTATGTGTAAAGATTGTTTACCATACTGTTATGCAGGAAATAAGTCTGCAGAAAAATGTGATTGTCATTGTAGCAATAAAGGTGGCAATTTAAATCTTATTTTCCATTCGAGCTTAGTCAACACCATTAAATGATTCATGTAGTTGTGTGAGTGTTGGGCAAATGCACTAGGTTCGCTGTTCAGGGGAAGACAGGGTCTACTTGAAGTGTGTGTTTCTTACTGTCCTTGCTTAGTGCTCAGGGTGCTGCTTCTCAGACTATGCAAAGGGGTGAGCAGGCTCTGGGTTCCCAGCCCGAGGGTCCTGGCAAACCACCTGTCCCCGGGCTTGCCACAGGGAAGACAGCAGAGCTCCGGAGGTTTAGGGGAGGCTGTGGGGACAGACGCCAGCTCCTCACAGTGGCGGAGGGCGACTGTGTGGACAGCAGGTGGCAGGTGTTTGAGGGAAGCAGACGCTTTCTCCCGGCGCCTGCCGCGACCTCTCTTGTGATAAACGCTTTTCCAGGCACCCACTCTTCTTGCCTCTTTTTACTTTGTATTACATCTGTACATAAAACTACAGATTCTAATGAATTAATCAGTCCCAAGTGAAATGTAAATTTCTCTGAGCAAATACAGGTCAATGTGGCTCTGTAAATAATATTTAAATGTAGCGATGTGCTTTACCAGGAGGACTCAGCCCAGCGTGATTCTGGGCGTCGGGTTACCTGAAGAAGAAGAACTTGGATTTTTCTGCCCACCAGAAGATGTCCTACTCGAAACATTCTCTAATCTCTTTGTCAAAAAAGGCCGAGATATTTTTACATAGGTATGAGTGTGATCCTGTTCAGACAGTTAAAGAAAATTAAAAGTCGTTTAAAACAACCCTATTATCTTAAGTATTCATAAAAAGAAACAAGCAAATTTGGTTTTTGAATTGGGGCAAAAGGTAGACAAATAAATTATTCAATACATCCCTAAGCCTTACTATGTTTAAGCTTGCTTTCTTTAAGCTTTCTTGATTCTGCAGGCTTGCTATTTTCAGAATTAAAGAGTTACAGCATTTTCTGGCCTGTGCTTCCAATTTTGATCTATATGGCTAAACAATAACATTCATAGCATTACTTCTAATTCCACTGTGATGGGTTTTAAGCAAGTGAAATTATCATGACAGCCTCAATGATCGAGACCATTTTAGAGCTCTTGAAGCTCTTAGAAAGCATACTGTCCCTTCCTCATGAGATGGTTTCAGCGCTTCCTTCTGCTGGGTAACAGAAAGCACCAAGCAATAGCTACCCATCATCATGGTCATCACCGATTCTTCAAATATTCGACACTGGAAAGATACATGTCAGTGGAAATTTCTGAACTGTAGTTACACATCAGGTACATTATGTACTGTGTTAAACTGTACACTTTGCACTATGTTTAAATTATGGTAAAATGAGACAAATGCCTATCACAAAATCTTACAATTTAGGTCTGTAGAAATACTAGAATTTCAGTGTAATAGAACTTTTACTATAAAAAACACATTCAAAGCCTAAAATTACGCTATGAGGAGGGAAAAGAAACCCGAAGTGTTTTTCATTCCTTGTAGTAATTTAGTCTACAAAGAATGTATTCAGTTTTATTAAGCTCTTTATTGTGCTCTAAATGAATAAAATAAATTTATCTTAAAATTCTGCAATAAGGATTTGGGACATACAGTACATGCGATTCATAACAGCTTTTTTGCCTCGACGCCACTTTAAAGCCAACCCACCTAGCAAGCAGTCAAGCAATGTCAACCATTCTTTTCCAATTTACCTTTTCTTTCCACTTGAAGATGGAGTTACTACAGGGATGGCTGGGTTTGGTTCTTTGCTCAAGTTCTGCTAATACGGATGACAGCTTATAGGAGTTGGCTTGCAGAAGGTCTAGTTTCAAACTGTTCTGTGGATACATCATTTGGCCATGTGAGTACATTTCTAGAAAACGAGGCACAACTGGGTAGATAAGGGGATAGCGAATAACTTTCAAAATGACAAATGTAGAAAAGCGTGCATTCACCTCATGTGTAACATGTACCCACATGCTGAAAAGAAAAAACTTGACATTAGAATACCCCTGAAAGCAGTCAAGAGAAAAACCTTAATAGTTAAGTGTGTCCTACACTGTACTCTTATAAATAGAGTGATGAAACCTTGCTAGGTACCTTACTCAGTGTTTTGTGGCAATAAACAGCTGTATGAAATTTTCTGCTGAAGAAGAAGAAAGGAAAAAATAAGTATTGATCACAGAAGGTAGACTTTCCATGGCCACAAGCAAGGGCATAGTCAATATTTTAACAACTGAATTAACGTTAATAGGATCAAACAACAGTGAATGTGGGTTGTTTTGTTTCTCCCTCTCTTTGAGGAGGCCGAGTGTTATGCAGAAAATTTGTAGTAAAATTTCTCAAAATTTAAAATAATATTCAAAGGTATTTGATTATAAAAATAAAGAGTATTTGCTGGTCATGGTGGCAAAGTCATGGTGGCCTCCCAGCACTCAGGAGGCTGAGGCATGAGGATCCCCAGTTTGAGGCCAGCCTGGGCTACATAGCAAGATGGTCTCAAATAAAAATAAGGAGTGAAGTTGAACACAAACTCCTAGTCTCTTCCTATTCCTGCTTTGACCTTGAACTACAACTTTATAATTACTACTTTGTCTGGCTTTGTTCAGTCAGGGTAAGGTAGCAGAACCTAAACTAGGATCCTGTTTATCTGACCCCCACGTCACTATTATTTCTCTTTTCACTATGTCTCCAGTATGGGGATTCCTAACCCTAACATCCTTGTTGTGGGGGTCACATCCAAGGACAAAATTTCTCCAATAGCGGAGAAGGTCTCTAACCCTTGGTGCAAGCCATCACAGTATGGGGCAGGCTCACCTAAAATAAAGTCAGGAGCTCTGCTGTACCTGCTCCCATCAGACGCAGGCTGCAGCGCTTCTGAAAGCATCAGAGGAAGAGTCTATTTCCTCTTACATACTTCTTTCGGTATCTGGGCGATATCTAATTTAAATGCCTCCAGTCCCTCCAACATTTCTCATATAACACACTTCCCTAACATTTCTGATTCAAATATGGCACTTCAAAGACCAAGAGATAAAAAAGAATTGAAATAAAGCAAAGTTTCCTTTTCCAAGAAACCGTCCCTGGGTAACATGAAGTCTCCTGACATCACTCGTTTCCTCTACCCAGATGCAGATATGTGAAAGAAGTCACCGGGACACTTGGCATCCACCTCTTGAAGCTCCTGCTTCCCCCTTCACTAGCTTGTAAGCCGTGAGTTCAGGAGTCTGGTCCTCCCCTCCTGTGTGTGAATCGGACTAGTGTGTATCCTGATACTCTAGTACACGCTCTCTGCTAGTAATGAGTGTGATGAAATTCTCTGCAAGAACAACCAAAGAAACGTGTGACTCAACAGCATCATAAGATGCTCATGACTTTATTTTGGTAAATATGATTTGCATTGGATTCATTAGCTAAAGTTTTTGTGCAGTCACAGGAAGCGTCCTGCTGTCTGTCTTATCGTTTTATGTAAATTGTAACCATGTCTCATTACAGCAGTGTGTCAGACCTCTGTCCCCCCGGGACATGCAGGCCTTGCTTTTCACTTGAAGCCCTGGGATTGCTCCTGCAGCAGCCTCTCCACTAGAGGAAGCCTGAGCTAAAAACATGGAGTGGCTATAGATGGCTGTAGCTGGCTGCTTTTGCTGAAGCACACTGACGTCGCCAGAATGTAGGTACCTACCGTCACAAGAAGGTCAGGCTATATAAAGAAAGGTAAGGAAAGCTGACCCGGGTTCCCATAGCCTTCCAAACACTAACAATTTTCTCCTCCTGAATTATTCTCAGATTAACCTGAATCCGCTTCTGATCATTCAAATTACAGCAAAAATCCACGTCTTGTACACCTAGGTATCTGTTCAGGTTTATTCCTGTATAAAGTTTTACAAGCTGCCCTTTCAAAGTGAGTTCTTCCAGTGTGGCTAACATGTCCGTCATCCCTGTGAATCTGTGGGGCTGCTAGATTCCAGGCTCTCAATAAAAAGGCCAGCAGGGCTATCCCCTGCCCTTCTTCCTTTATTAAATACTGAAAGCAAAAAATCAGAATCGTTATATAAGTATGCTTTCCTACCACTGTAAAATTAAAAAAATCATTAAGTGAAACCATCATTAATTTAGTACAATTTGTACTAATTTTTGAGCTTCTGGGCACTGTGCTAGCATTTTTTAAACGATCTTTCATTCTCACAAAAACTCTATAATGTAAGTACAGTATCAAATCCCCATTTTAAAGATTAAAAAAAAATTAGGCTGTCCAGGTCCCTGTAACCCACAGAGCCATCTCCAAGCACAGGCTTCTGTGAACCCAAACTCCGTGTTTTCATCACTTTTCTCAATGGGGTTAAAATGCACATGGTTTTGTTAAAGGATGAATCTATTTGGGGACATTCTATTGTAGACACAAATGTTTTTTCCTAGTGTCCTTCTTTTATAAGGTATTAAAGCAAATATTGCTAGGTAGTTGGATTTTTTTCAGATTGCTCCCGCTACCTGGGAAGGAGCTGGCCCTCTAAGCTCTGCCTAGGTGACTCTATGTCACGAGAAAGGAAAGGAAAACAGGGCAGATGGACTGGAAAACCAGTATTCCAAAAATAACACTTTCATCACTAAATGCACCGTGGAAATATTTACCTCGTCCATTAATGCTGCTGTGTCTTTCTGGCTCTTTTCATCGGAGAAGGAGGAGTTGCTGGAGTATGCATTAAGCATTCGTTCCAGGCCTGAAAATGAAACCATGTTCTCCGTCACCTTTCATGCTGTCCTAGTTGGGCACAGCTGGGGCTTGGCCACCTTCAAAGGGATCCTGAACTTGCAAGTGGTACTAGTAGGTTTCCCAAATGGCTGGGGGAAGGGGGCTCTGTATGTAGCTGTTACTAAGTTTTACTAAATGAATAATGGTAAATGGACTGACTGCTCATTTATCTTTATAACTCCGTTTAATGAAATTTGAGAAATACCAGTGCTTAACATATCTTGTTATTTTTCCCAATGAATGTTTGAAATCCTTTTGGTTGGCTCATTCTAATAATTCCTAACATTCACACAATCTTAGGTTCTTCTTCATTTTTCTACTTACATCATTAAACATTCCCTGTCTTGGGTTTCCTATCTACATTACATTGCAATGAACTGTGGTGCAGGTAAAAATAGATATATTAGAATCTCAAGTGCACAGTTGTTTTTAGTATCCGTGCTGCTTTAGAGCTGCCTCACATTCTAGCATGCCTAACGTTAAGTATGGGATTTAATCTGATTTTCACACTATTTCTAAAATTAATAAAAAGAAAGAAACAAGCTAGATGAGGTGGCACACACCTGTGTTTCCAGAACTTGGAAGGCTGAGGCAGGAAAACTGCAAATTCCAGGCTAGTCTGGGCTACACAGTGAATTCAAGACCAGCCTGAGCTGTATAGCAAGACCCTGCAGAAGGAAGGAAAGAAAGAGAGAGAGAGAGAGAGAGAGGGAGAGAGAGAGAGAGAGAGAGAGAGAGAGAGAGAGAGAGAGAGAGAGAGAAAGGAAGGAAGGGAGGAAGGAAAGGAAGGAGAAAATTTGTCCAAAACTCTGGGCACAATAGATTCGCCATATTTTAAATCACAAAAATTGTCTCTTCCAGCCAATTTCAGAAACACAGTAAAATGCTACATTTCTAAAAACGATGTGATACTACATATATGGCTCTCATAAATAGGCCAAAATGTCATTTTAAACATTTTGCTTCCTTTTTAAAAAATTTTCTCCATTCACAATTTAGGTTTGATAACGTGGTTCTATTTAAGTGGGATGATCCTGGCCCCAGTCAGCAAAAGCAGACAAATCCTAACTCAGAATAAAACTTTCCTTCATCGGGCCATTCAAAGACATAATTACACACCTTCGTTATCTTTGGAGGCTTTTTCAATGTCTCTTTGCAGTCTCAACAATTTTGGTTTTATTAAAGATTTTCGTCTCTCTTTATCCATAGCATTGTTAGGATCTTCTTCCTTTATAGAAAAAAAAAAAAGATGTTTAACAACTTGAGAAAAAAGCAAGAGTTGCTACTCCCAGTTACACTAAAACTTTCGTTGACTCTATTTAATTTTGATTTACAGAATAATAAAATTAAAAAGACTAAAAATAAAATCAGGCTAATCTTTGGTTTTGCACACATTTTTCTACCTGTTCTAGGCCCAATTAATGAGAAAACGTCTTGTTCACAACTTACAAGTACATGGCTGAGCACCTTCTTTAATAGAACAAAGTATTCTTGGAAGAGGAGTCTTATTATATTTGTTTCAATTTCTGGATAAATAAATCTATTGGTTGGTTACTTGCTGCTTCCTAAAATAACTCATCTTTATTGAAGTTAGAGTCCTTCAGTGGTCCAACTAGAGTATTGTTTAGGTGGAGGAGCAGAACGCGTGTTTACGGGGTTCAGTGTTGGCTTGTACTGGAAACTCATGAGCTAAAATACATGCTCTGCTCAAGGGTGGGGGTAGTGGGAAGCTCCTGCAGGCCAGAAGACCTGACCAGGATTCCTCAGCCATTCACAGCAAGGAGGGCGACGGCCACTGCCGGTGGGTGAAATGGCGACAGCAAAAGAGAGAGGGAGGACTCCAGGGAACCGGTCAGGAAGAGTCAAGTAAAACAGCTGCTAGAGCCAAAATAGTGGAAGAAAAAGTTATCTTTTTAGGTCACTAGGCCAGATTTTAGGGATCTTACCACAGAGGGCATGAGGGACCATTATTGAGATCTGCGTTTACACCAGGATTATTTCAAACATTGAATAAAAATAAATTAGAGTGGGGTGAAGTAGGCAGGTGGCTGAACATAAAAGCACGAAAACCTGTGGGGCAAAGGGGAGAATTAATGGCTTAGAAACAGTGAAGTTTCTCTGATAAGGAAGGAGAAAAAGCAGGATCCTGAACACTGTTGGGAAGATTAGCTTTAGGTAAATTATCATGAATTGGGGAAAGTGCCAGGATGTAGAGCAAAGGGTGCAACCTCTATAAAAATATGATAAATCTGTAAAAATATTTACATATCATGCCTTCTAGATTCATGAAATTTCCTCTATAGCCTTTATTGCACGCAATTCTTACGACAGTCCTACAAGGCTGGTTTTCATTTTGCCTATTTTTCCTGAAACCATCAGAAGTGTTTACTACCAAAACACAACTACAAGACTTTGACCCCGAGTCTTTACAGCTGAGGCCCCACCCACTGCTGATGTCACACCCTCAAGTGGCTCTGCCCACGCTGCAGGGACACCTAATCCAGCACTAAGTCCTTGTTGGAGGGATGCCATCAACACCATTTACAGCAACCACACTGACATTTGCACACTGGCCACCAGCCCTGCCAGTTTTGGACTCAGATTGTTGTCCTCTTTTACCCTGGTCCATATAAACTTCACAGCACTGGATAAAAGCCAGTCTACACTTACTGCCAGTGACTCTAAAGTCAGACATTGCAAGGCTTTGCTTCAAGGCTATCAAAACAATTCCTTCTATTCACTCATTTCAAGACTGTCTTTTCTCTTATACTTAGATATGTAGTTGTGAGTTCTGGTGCAATGGATTCATAGAAATTAAAAATTCCCATGAATGTGTCAATTAAAGACGAATCATTATAGTTTCCTCTTTGTATCTTGATAGAACCTAGTCAAATTTCCAAAGAGAATGGCCTATTTTATTGACAGTTTGGCTGATAGGCACATTTTATTATCCTTCATAAGAAAATGTAGTAGATACTATTTTGCTCTACAGTTTTTCACCCACACTATTTATAAGAAAAGAAAGGTGTATTCCTTTTGCAATCAAATCTCCCTTTTCACACCTACATTCACCTTTGGGCTTGCTTTGAACAGATATTGCTATTGCTAACAAACTTCACAGTTGCCAATGTAGAAAAAAAGACTCCAAGAAATAAATGGTGAGTTGTTGCTGTTGGCAGGGTGAGGAGTGGAGAGCCTTCTGCCCCCATCTCTTGCTTCCCGAGCAGGGGCCCAGGGCTACTGGCTTCAGCGGGACGTTTAATCCAATAGGAAGATATGGCCAGTGGGCTGCTTCTACAGATCAGAGAGGGACAAGGCCACAATCAGAATTTGAACGGCTGAATAAAGTACAGCAGAAGGTCTAGGTAAGAGCTATGGAAATTCTTTCTGCAGATTTTGATAATTGCTGATCAGCTCCTAAGAGCAGGGTTGTACAGCTCAGTGGTAGAGTGCTTGCCTAGCTTGTATGAAGCCCCAGCACTGTCAAAAAAAAAAAAAAACTTAGGGGGTTGGTGATGCACACTTTAATCCCAGCTACACAGAGCCTGAGGCAGGAGGATCACTTGAACCCAGGCATTTGAAGCTAATCTGTGCAACACAGCAAGACCCTGTCTCATGGAGAAGAAGGAGAAGGAGAGAAGGAGAAGGAGGAGGAAAAAGAAGGAGGAGAGGGAATGGGAGGAGGGGGGGAGGACAACAAGCAGGATAAGGAGGGGGAGGAGAGGCAGAGGAGGAGAAGGAGGAGGAGGGAGAAAGGGAGAAGAGGTGGGGGAGAAAGAGGGGAAGGAAGGAGGATCAGCTCCCAGAGCACTGCAATTAAGACTAACAAGAGGGAAGCAGAGGTCAAAATCTTTGAAGCCTGATCCAAAAAGACAAAGATTTACCCCAAGATAGCAGAGACAAGATGTCTGGCGTGCAAGGACAATGATCAGTTTACAGGGAGAAAGGTCATGTAGTACAGTCACCCAAATGCCTTTGAAATAAGCCCCAGGGAATTTGGTGCAACCTTTCCAAGGGAAGAAAACACCCACAAGGATTCCCACCTCCGAGGACTCAGACATTTTTGCAGTCTCCTCCCCCTGAGAAGGCACTGACTGACTTTTTAACAAACAGGTTAGGATGAGCTGTCGCTTCTGAGGACCCGATTCCTTCATGGGCACCCTGGCTGTGTCTCTGCTGGATCACTCGTTCAGGGAACCCAGCCTGCCATGTAGTGAGACAGAGAATCCCATGCATCAAGGAAACAGATCGCCCAACGTCCAAAAACTGGAGGCCCATGATCTTGGTATGGATCCACCTGCACGAACTTGGACATGGATTCTCTTCCAGCAGCCTTGAGGTGTCCCCAGGCCTGGCTCATGCCTTGGCTGTAGTCTTATGAAGGGCCCAGCAAAGCTTGCCTGGATTCTTGACCCACACAAATTGCGAGATCACCAGTGTCAGTTTTAGGTCATTAAGTTTGGGGGCGATTTGTGTAGATAACCAATCCAGGCACGAGGTGATACACAGTCATTATTTACAGATCGTGAGACGCATCTGCCTGGGATGACTCTTAGAGAAGACTGCTACACTTCGAATGTCCTCCAGAGCGTACATGCTGGAAGCTTGATCCTCGGTGCAATAGGGTTAGCGGGTGGGGCTTTTAAGAGGTGACTGGGACACAAGGGGTCTGCCTGACTGGACTAATGTCCTTAATGTGAGAGTGGGTTGGTGATAAAAGCAAGTTTGGCCCTCTCTTGCTGTTTCACCCACTCGATGCCTTCTGCCATATGTGACACATAACGAGAGCTTCACCACTTGCAGCCTCCGGATCTTGGACTTTCTGAATCCAGAACCTGGAGCCAAATAAACTAATATTCTTTATGTGTTATGCAGTCTGTTGTATTCTATTAGCAGCATAATACAGACTAAGCCAAAGACTGAACAAGAAGATTCTAAAACCCTTCGTCACTCTCCCAGAGAACACCAAAGATATATTTCCATTGCTCAGTTTGTAAACCATGTACCGTGTATTTTATTTATATACTATGGAAAAATCAATGTTTTCATTTACAAAAAAAAATTTACAGTTGTTTTTAGTTTTTTTCACGATGAGTTCTTAGTATACGGCTAAGTCCCCCCATTTAGATGACATTCTACCATTCCTTACTTACAAAGTAGTCAGTTAACAGGAACTCGGATTTGTTTTCTGTAGATAACATTGCAGTTTCTTCCATGAGAGTCTGGATGTCTTTTTCAACATCGACCTTGCTGATGGCGCAGTGAATCTGTGTGTGGCACTGCAATGCCAAGAAAAGCAGGACAAAGTTGGTGCAGAATTGTTTTCTGCCAATCCTTAGCATGCATACCAGAAACGGAGAAATCGTCACAACTCACTGTGGTCAGGGTTTGGCCAAAAAGAGAAATATGTTGACTGTACTGGTTTAAGTTGTTGCATAAAAGTTGAATTCTTTCCTTCTCCAGTTCCAGGATGCTCTGAAGAGGATGAAAATGGGATAAGATCGATCATTTGTTATGCAAAACCGAAGTCACTCATCACACACCTGGAGTTAGTCTGAGCAGACTGTCAGGACTTGTCTCTTTACTATGCTACAGTGGAGGGAGTTTCCAGGAGAGAAATGTGACTGAGTGTCCATTATCCTCTTTTAAGATGAACTTAGCTCAGGAACTTTCTCCAGGCTCTTTTGCCCTAAAAGGTATTTATATAGATGCTATGGGCTACCTGATGTTCACAAAGAAGGAGAGAAAAAGAGAAAAGAAGACATGTAAGAAGAATCTGTGATTTCTGGAGGAGAGTGAAGCCCAAGCAAACCCATATTCACATGGTGGAAACTCATATAGACACCAAATACGTTCAGAATCACACAGAGCACAGATGAATATTTGTAGCGTCTGTTAGAACATGCATCTGTCAGTCTCTGCAGGGCAAAGATGACACGCACATTTTCTGGTTAAGGAGGCTATTTTGCAATAGCAGAATCCCAAAGTCTGATCACTTTGTAATCCCGGTCTAAAATTAGGCCCAAGGGTCAGGGGTCAGGGTCCACTTTTTGTTTGTTTTGTTATTACAGGCTAGGGAGAGAACCCAGGGTCTCCCATCACGGAGCTACATCTTCAGCCCCAAGTTCTGCTGTTTTGAAGTGAGATGACTGTGCAGGCCGACAGCAATTCCACACTTGAATTTCATGACTTTGAGGATGCAGGAGAGGTAAAGAATCAAGGTGCACCACACGGGCCTCATTAGCTGTAAACATTTTAGAAACAGTTAGTTATTAGAGTTTTGCTGCTGCAGCTGCTGACTAGTGGCTTTCAGGGAGGGCAGCGGAGTTCAACGAGGTTCCAGTGGGGCATTCGGGGGACATCCCTCGGCCACGTGGGGGCAGTGTGAGGCTGCCGGGAACCAGAAAGTACCCAGAGGACTTTAGGCTTTCACAGAGATGGCAGGTGTCCAAGACAAAAGTCTCTCCATCCTGTTTTTATAAGGACAATTCATCCTTTTATCCTAAGACAGCCAGGTTGGTTGCTCTCATACTCGCCATCCTATCTCCTCTGTCCCACAGGGTAAAGGGCACTCAGCAATAGTCCTCCATGAAGAAGGGTTGTGAAAATTGGTGGTAACACAATCTTAAGGAGGAAGAAGGGCGGCTGTGTCTCAAGATCCTTGGTGGGGAGGTGGGGCTGGAGAGACGCAGACCTCACTGAGTCCTCCTGTCTTGCCTCCTGCGCACAGCTGCAGGGTCCAGCTGCCTGACCCAGTATGATATCCTGCTACCTCCTTGTAAATTATGGTACAATTTACAAAACACAAAATGTACCATTTTAACCTTTTTATTTTTACTTTTGAGGCAAAGTCTCCTTGAGTAGTTCATGTTGGCCTGGAATTTACCGTGTAGCCCAGGCTGGCTTTGAACTCACAGTGATCTTCCTGCCTCAGCCCCTTGAGTGCTGGGATTACAGGTGTGCGCCACCACGCCCAGCTTCATTTTGACCATTTTAAGTGTATGGGTCAGTGTCTATGTGCATTTGCATTGTTCCACAGCCATCGACAGTGTCCGTCTCTAGAATTTCTTTCACCCTGTGAAATAATACCTGCCCATTTCTCTTCTCATCTGAGCCCTGGTAACCACCATTTCACTTCCTGTCTCTATGAATCTGACTACTATAGTGATCTCAAGTAAGAGGAATCATAAAATATTTTTCCTTTTATGTCTGGATTATTTCATCTAGCATGTTTCCAAAACTCAGCCGTGCTGCGGCATGTACCAGTATTTCCTTCTTTTTTAAACCTGAACGATATTCCAGTACATGTGCTGTGTTTTGTTGGTTGGGATAAAGCCATTTAATGCTCCTTTCAAATGCAAGCAATGCAAAGCCCCAGGAGTAACGAATACCTATGCCGATCACATGCAAATGTAGATGTCAGGGATCCTGACTTTTGGGTTGGAAGCCCCCCTCACCGTGGCCGCCTTCTTAGATACATCAGAAGCTGCACAGTCCTTCTAAGTTGGCAGGAACCAAATGCCTTTGTTTCTGCTGTCAGTCTCTTGAGTCTTTCTCCAAAATCGCAGGCACCAGCCCTTTGAATGTGACCATTTGCCCTTCTGTCTCCCAGATAAAGTATAAAAGACACAGAAGAACAGCCTCTCAAACACACTACTTCTTCAAAGGGCAGAATCAAAATGTCTCCTAATAAATATCTAAAACAAATTCTGCTCGTTTGTGCAAATCTCAAATGGGACGATCTTAAAAAAAAAAAAAAAGTCCTTACCCGACACAAAAAGATCTAAAAGCAGCTGTTCCAGTTTACCACTAGAAGCAAAAGACAGGGATGAAAATAAAAGCCAGGTTTCAGAACACATTGTATCCCTGAGGGCCGCTGTTTGGCAAGTGCTGCGCCAGGAACATCAATCTAAGACTAAAATAACCAGTGTCCTTTGGTAGAGACAGTAATGTTTAACAGATTTTAATTACGTTTCAGGGAAATCATTAAAATGATCTATGTTTGCTCATGAAAAAAGGCAGAAATAAATTCCGCTGTGCAAAGGGGAAATCCATATCTCATTTAATGAATTATTACTTTCTATTATCTTGTTCTTATTGTACAAGATGAGCGATGAAGGGATAAGACTCCGGAGGACCTCAAACTGTCCTCTTGTACTTTCACAATGGCACATACAAAACAAGCTGGTCAGAGTGCGACCACAAGAGACAGTGGATTCGGATCCTGTCTGGGGCATGGGCAGCATGATATTCCACAGTCTTTGCTTCCAGTTCCTGCTATTCCAGGCTTCAGGTCTGGACTACAGAAGGCCCTTGGAGGGACTGTGTGTACATTTAAATTGCTTTCATACAACTGATTAAGGAAATATGGTGCTCTTGCTAAGCCAGGGACTCTTGAAGTCCTTAATGACTAGAAGTCACCTGGACTCCTTTCTATAATCAGAGATTCTGATTCACTGGTCTGGGGAGGTGTGAAGGAATCTACATTTTAACAAATGCTCCAGGTGCTTTGAAACATTGTCCTAGGGTCCCAAAAGGCCACCAACAAATGCATTCTAAAATCATTCACAATTCTTCCACCCAGAGATGGCCACTATCAACATTCTGATGTATTTCGGACTATTAAGCCTATGTGATTTTATCTTCTTATTATCTATCAAATTATTCAAATTTGGTGTTCTATTTTTTCCACTTAACCTCACACATGAGCAATTTTCCATACCATTAGTCTCTGAAAATACCATTTTAATTACTTCGTTGTAGTTGATTGTGTAGGCAATTTAGTCATTCCTTTTCTGTTAGCTATCTGAGTTGTTTCCCTCCTTGTAATTTTAATATATTTTCAGCAGAAATCTATGTGTTTTCAGTTACTTCCTCAAAACAGATTTGTAGAAAGGAAAATTACCTTTTTCAATCTGGGTCCTAGGAGAGAATTAAGCACTAATGCCCTGAGGCAGTGATGGCGAACCTTTTAGAGCTTTCAGTGGTAACACACAGATGGCTGTGGTGTGGGTGCCGGAGGTTTGCCTCTACCATCCTAAGGGATCTAAGGTATGTACAAGGAATGAAAAAAAATATATAGTGTATACTTAACCTTTAAAAAATTTCCTACTATAAAAGACATTGGCAGACATTGGCAGACACTGGCATTTGTCCCCCTTTAAACACTCCCCCTAACTTCCAACACACTGAGCCCACCATTCTCATCACTTTCTGAAGCAGTTCTGGAAATTCTCATTCTTGTGTGTCTTTAGTTGACCTGTTGTATGTGGCTGACTCGATGTCCTGAATCAATTCAAATGTTTATCTTTTATGTTCATTTGATTTGGGGGAAGAGCCAGAAGTCACATGGTGTCAGATCCAGTGAATAAGGTGGATAAAACACACTATAATATTTTTATTTGACAGAAATAGCTGTCAATGTTTTGAATCAATCTAGGACATTAAAGCAACCACACACACAAAAAACGCCCCACTCATGAAAACTTTCCAGAACTGCTTCAAAAAGTGGTAAGGATGCTGGGATAAATGTGACTGAAGTAAGGGGAAGTACTTTGAGGGAGATAAATGACAATTGTCTTTAACTGCAATAATTCAACTTTTATTTAAAGATTAACTGTATATTTGATCACACCTCATATAGTCATGTGCTGTATAAAGACTTTCCAATCGATGCCAACCGTCTATATGACGGTCTATAAGATTGTAGTGGAGCTGAAAATTTCCTATCACCTGCTGAAATTGTGGCCATTGTGGCAGCGTAGCACAGTACAGCACACTACACATCCGTGCTGACACTGGTGCCACCATCACTGCTGCACTGCCAGTCGTGTAAGAGTAGAGCAAGGACAATCGTGTAGCGTGTATACCAAGTGATAATGTTTATGTATTTATTATGCTATACATTTTATCACTATTTGAGAGTGTATTCCTTCTATTTGTAAAAAATTGCCATAAAACAGTGTGCCGTGTTAAACAGGCTACAACTTCATACACGTCGTGTTCACTTCGTCTCTTGATTACAAGAAGTGGCCACACTGAGCGAGTGACTTACACCGTCTAGGTCTCTACAGACATTCAGACGGTGAGACAGCCCTTTGATTACATTCTCAGAGTGTAGCTGCCTTGTTCAGGACACACATAACTGTCACAGGTTGCCATCTGTCTGTACTAAGCGGTACTGGCCAAGCACCATCCTTGCTGGGACTGAGATACTAGCCATTCGATACTTTCCTTGCTCTCTGGTTCAGATGAGGAAAATTGGTTGAGAAAAGGAACATTTTTAAAGCTTTCAACACATATGGCAAATGGCTGTGTGAAATAATTCCTTGAGCAAGCACCATCAGTACCAAGCATTTGATACTTGGAAATTCTTGCTAGTTCAGTTATAATTTTTTTAAAGTATATTGTAGAATATTTCTATCAACCGAATTTTTTCTTCTTGGAAAGAAGGAACACAATACGACCATGAAATAAGAAAGATAATTTTGACATATGATTTGAGCAATTGGTTTCATCACTTAATAGCCACACTTCAGACTGTATAAGATCTCTCACAATATCTAGCAAACTATTTTGAGCAAAGTTCAATGAGTCTTTTCTGAAGGAACTTGTGAATCCAACCTATAAAGTAAGAAGACGCTTTGCAGGACTCTAAAATTAATCCTGTGTGTGTGTGTGTGTGTGTGTGTGTATGTGTGCACATGCACATGTGCACATGTATTACTGGAAATCAAACCCAGGTCCACTTGTCACTGAGCTATATCCCCATCCCTTTAAATTTTTTTAACCCTGATATTTTTATCATACTTTTAAAGAATTTTCATAAACCTTGTCTCATTGATCCCATTCACAGTATCTGCTCTCAAATTTAAATGTGTTTAAATCTGAAAAAATAATTAAAACAAAACAAAAAAGCACATAAAGACTAACATGAAAGAATATAATTAAAGGCTAAATTGCTTGGTTGGAGTAAATATTATGGGAATTGGGGGCTGGGCAGCTGAAGCTGGAGTGGGCCTTTCAGAGAAAGTTCTAGAGAATCCAGGAAAGCTTCACAGAGAAGTGAAGCAGGAGGTGTGTCTAAGAGTGAGGGATGAGGGGTCAGGGATTTAGCTCAGTTGTTAGAGTGTTTGCCTAGCAAGTACAAGGCCCTGAGTTCAATCCCCAGCACCAAAAAAAAAAAAAAAAGAAGACTGAGAAAAGAAGAATGAGCATCCCTTTAAATTTTGAGACAGTGTCTTGCTAATTTGGGATCCTCCTGCCTTGAATTTGGGGTCCTCCTGCCTCTTCCTCCTGAATATCTGGGATTATGTCAAGCATCAACATGAAAGGCTGAAATGAATTCTTATCTTCAAATTTTAGGAAAGCAGGGTAAGAGTATGGACAAAAAATGAAATTGAGAGGCCTCACTTATCCTATTCCACTAATAATGAAATGCTCTTTTAGTGAATTCAGTCTGCTTTTGTTACATGTCTTTGGGAGTCTACTATTTCTACTTATGTAAATATACAAAAGATATAGGGTAGGTAGAGTAACATATGGGTGAATGACTTGTTGGTGTAGACTGATTAGATATAAGCCCAGAAAGTAAGGACATCACTGTCGGGGCTTAGTGTGCAGCAAGGATGACTCGACAGAGGTTGTTTCTAGTTGGGGCTGATGGGCTGCGCCTGGCACTCAGGAGGCAGCAGGGAGCTTCCGAGGGGCCGCGTGGGCTGAACAGGAGAAGGGGGCGAGATACTGACCGCTTCCAGTGCAGTAGTAGCAGAGATCCTGGAGAGAGATGAAAGAAAGCCCTACTTTTCCTCAAGGAGACAGGGGTTTTGAGTGACCCTCCATGTGACTCGAAATCTAACGAAACAATAAAGGGGACAAACAAACCAAAGTCCAAAGAAGGTCTTTTAGAATGTCAGTGAATGTGTATCTTGTCACCATCAGGACAGTTTTGTAAGGAAAGAAAGTTTTCATGAAGCTAAAATACAAAAATCAGGACTAATGAAGGAGGAGGCAAAGAAGGAATGGGAGGATCTTAACCGGAGAAAGGGAAGCTGACATAAAGGAAAGAGCGACCTCACAAGAGCTTTTGTTATTTACACAGTACCAGCAACACCAAGCACACAGAAGGCCAGCTAGGGTTAGCTAGATCCCCGCTGGGAGGACCCGCCATGCATTGCTGTGGCATAGGAGGACGTGAGGAAGGGGGAAATGCTGAGCTCATGCATTCTTCTCCTAGCTCTTGAAAGCTTCCTGGGGGTTGCAGTGGGAGCCACGATTTCTCCTCTGCTTACTCATAGAGCCATCCAGGGAAGCCAGGCTTTTGGAAAAGCTACAGCTCCCTTGCGAAGTCCCACAAGAGTGGTGGCGAACCCATGGCACGGGCACCCGTGCTGCAGTGGGCTGCTTGTTATTGTCGAGAGCCCTAAAAGGTTCGCTATCATGCTCCTAGGAGGTCAGGTCAGGTCAGGTCAGGTCAGGTCAGGTCAGGGCAGGTCAGGTCAGAGCCCAAGTTGCAGATCCAGATTTCAAGTGAATGAAGTTGGAATTTAAATCCCTGGCTTTTCCTTCTCCACTTCCACTAAATGCTATTCAGCACAAGCCAGGGCAGAACAAGATCCTACTTTCCGTGGTGAAATGAAAGAAGGGTTTCTTCTCACTTCTCCCTCTTTGACCCAAATTATCATCTCTTTCACTTTCTCTTTTCTTCTCTAACTCTACATCTACCCTACCTGAATGTGGCGGAACTGCAGGAGATTAAAACCAGCCTTTCTGCTTCTGCTTGTTTGTAGCTTTTCCACATCCCATTCTGCTGGGGTGAGTGCACAGCACAGAAGATTAGGTGGAATCCCAGAACCACCTTGGGCAAGTTACTTCGTCTCTCCAGCCTCAAATTCCTCCATTGGGAATAAAAGTATCATCTTCTTCACAAAGTACAAAATACAGTGCAAATGACCACGCTGAGCACAATGCCCGCCTACATCAAGCCAAGCACTTGCTCCAAGTTAACCATTAGAGTATTTCCTTTTCCCATTGTAGTAGTTTAAGCTTTTTTTTTTTTAACTTTACATGTGGAGAAAAATAAAACAAAAATATTCAGGGTTTTATCATCCAGAATTGATAATTATTTCATTTGGTCGTATTTATGTTGATTTGAAAAATAGAGAGCTAAGCTATTCATGTGTAGTTGGGAGACCCTTCGATCCTGGACTGGTTGTATTCTTTCCCCCGGGACCGAGCACAGGCTGTGTGGCTGTATGTGACAGCCCTGCTGTGTCCTGCCATGTGCTCCATCTCCCCACCCAGCAGAGGTCCCATCTAGAGCTGTACATTCATAAACCACATGTACAAACTCAGCATAATTTGGGTGTGAGTTAAAAATTTTTGAAAACTTACATAGATTGTATACATGGCATAGTTCTTTCTAACATTGTATCTTTGAGGTTAATTCATATATGCATATAGTTTAAATTAACTTTTTAGTGCTGTATTAGTCTACCTTCCAGCTTAGAGGACCTTTTGAGAGTGCTCTGTTGAGCATTCTGTTGATACAAAGATTGTGTATAATTTTTTCTCACCATGCAATTATAAACATAATAATTTTTTCTGTGGCACTGGGATTGAATCCAAGGTTTTGTGTATGGTAGGCATGTGCTTTACTGCTGAGCTACATCCCCAACCCTTTTTGAAATTTTTATTCAGAGACAAGGTTGCCCAGGCTGGCACTGAACATGCCATCTTCAGGCGCCAGTCTCCCAAGCAGTTGGGATTATAGGCATGCACACCGCACCCGGCTTCTGTCATCATCCTTGACGTATAGGTGTAAATGTTCCCCTGAAAGGGGACCTGCCATGTGGTGGGTCCATGCACATTTTGGTTTTACTAGATATCATTAAATTATTCCCACTAGAGGGGCACAAGAATTTTTGTCTTCTAATGTCCTTGCCGATACTTGATATTATCATCTCCTAATTTGGCCAAATGATTGAGCATCTTTTCTGATGTTTATGGTGATTTTGATTTCCCTTTTGTGACTAGCTGGTTTACATGTTTTGCCTATTTTTGTTGGATGATTTGCCACAAGTGATTCGGTATAAGTTGGTCTGTGCTACTAATGTACACATGTAGTGTGGAGACGGTACTCCATTCATTGCTATATATCTCCAGCACCCAGCACAATGCCTAGCATGCAAAGGAGCGCTGTAAGTGATCACTGTGTGAGTCAGCTCTCAGCTGAAACTCACATCTGGGTGCCTAATCCCTAAGCCTTAGGTTACACTTTACTTTGATGGCATTTTTAAAATCAGCTGAATGCTACTGTGTCCATTGAGAATCAGGAGCAGAAACTCTGGAAAACAATACTCCATACATTTTCACTGGTAACTGTATCCATGCAGAAATGGAAATGATATGGGGAAATGTGGTTTGTAGAGAGTCAGAATAAGACTGAAGACCATGGCTAAGAGAGAAATTAGGTCTTATAACTGTAGATCTCACCTTCATGTCCAAGATCAAGTAAAGCTCTACAGAAGACACAAATTCGAATGCACAGCTTACCTTGTAGCACTTTTCTAGTGTGTTTTCCCATTTCAGTCTGGTTGAATAGCCTGCCATGTTCTTTTGGTAGTAATTTTCATCTTCCTTTTCCAAATTCTCAGTTGATTTTTTCAGTTTATTGAGGAGCTAAAGTAAAACATCACTGTCACATATTCATTAACATATTTATGAGAGCCCTTTGAAATTCCACAGAAAGAAATACATGTGCCCCAATGATATAAAACTCTATATATGACAAAACCAAAGATCTTTTTCTTTTTCAGAAAAAAGGATGACAGGGCCGTAAGGAGACCTAAGATCCTTTCAGTATGATACCCTCAATTTTACACATGGAGAAACTGAGGGCTTATATATGAAATAATTTGTCCAGGAGACAAAATCAAATCAAGAAGGCCAAATGACAGTGCATTTGAGAATCGAAAACAAAAGTCAAGGATCTCCAATTTAAAACTGCAATCTACCACTAAATCCTATAGTCTTATTTGGTACTCTTTTAGGCTCTTGTGTTTCATGTGAGGACAGGTAGAGATCTGTGGAATTGTGTAATTTTTAGAGCTGATTTTTAGAGTAGGCTTGGCCACTTTCTTATCTGACCATCATCTCCATGATGGGGATAATGGCAGCTCCCGCTTCCCCGGGATACTCCGAAGACTCAGGTAGGTAGCGCAGGTGAGACACACGTTACAGTGCCCGACACCTCGCATGGCACGCAAAGATTGGTGAGCACAATTACTACTAGAGAAAAGCCTGCAATACGTACCTACTCTTCACTCTACATTACAGGCAGTGTGACGATGATTTCCCCTCTCCCTGCTCTGCAGTGAGCCCTCTTGCCATTCCCCAAAATACGCCATTCCAATTGCTAAATCTCCAGGGAAATTGAAGTAATACGAAAGTTCTCAGACCCCAGTAGCTGAAACCGATGATTAAAATGCCCAGACAAGGGGCTGTGCATTTAGCTGAGTGGTTAGAGTGCCTACCTCGCAAGCACAAGGCCCTGAGTTTGATCCCTAGCACCAAAAAAAAAAAAAAAAAGGAAGACCAGACAAGTAATTTCATATCTCAGAGAATCGAGTAAGTTAGTTTCACATGAATGATTTTAAAACTTTCTTGTGCCTAGGGCTGACCTGGAGGGTTTATAAAATTGCAAGTCTGGGACCCCACAAGTAGCAATACTGATTCATTAACTCTGTCAATCTGAACTTTCGCTCCTTCAGATGTTTGCCATGCAAATGGTGCTCAAACCACACTGTGAGGAACATCAGTAACCCCCTAGTTTTAACAGTTTAGCAATTTCAAGGACAGAGACACTGGCTTTTAAGGATAATCTTCTTTATGTTTAAGGACATTTTAACCAATAATGAAGAACATTCATCCCAAATGCTGAATATTAATACCACTCACTTTATTTTTCCAATTGATACGCTGGGCTTGCTATTTACCTGTGCCTCCACTCAGAAGTATGACCTACACAGGGTACACTAGTTTTATATTTCAAGTGTGATGAACCACATTCATCTGTAGAAACATGAGCTTATGAATTTTAACTTGATAACAATATAGTGAAAGGGCTGAAAGAATGCCAGGCTATACTTTGCTAAATCACTATCTTAGATACCCATCGGTGAGCACCAGCTCACTTTGGAGATCACCCCCTTGTATCTGCTAGCCTGTACCACAGTGCTACAGACCATGTAACTCCAAGCGGACACAAAAGGAGAATTTAGACCCCTATGTTTTTATTTAAGAAATTTCCTGTTATGGCTTGTGTCTATACGTCTCCCCAACCCCTTATGCAGTCATAGGTAGGGCTTTTCAGAGGTGAGAATCTAGAATGTGTGATGCTGGGATCAAGGGTGTGTGATTACTAGATTGCTCCACTGATTGGTTTGGGAATGGATAATGGGAAGACTCTCCCTGGGCGTGAGTGCTAGGGTGGGTAGCCTGGATAAAATATAAGGGACAGGAAGAAGGTTGCTGTGGCTATTTGCTGCTTGCTTCCTCACTACTTCACCGCTCTTCTGCTTTCCTGCCTTCTGCCCGCAATGGACTGTTTCTCCTCTGTGATGCCCATCTGCCAGGCTACTCTGCCTTGCAGCCAGCCAGCTATGAATTGAAACCTCTATAAACTGTGAGCTAAGTAAACCTTCCTCCCTTAAACTGTGGGTGTCAGGTATTTTGTCTCAGCGATGAGAAAAGTAACTAAGACATTTGCCTTACTAAAATTTGTCAAGATCGAATTGTTTTTCTTTTCTCTTGGAAGAAACATCTTATTCACCAAACATTAATTGAGCGACCACAGTATGTCATAGGCAAAGCTTTGGGAATAGAAAAGAGAACAAAACAGGTTCTTTCTCTAGTTGGGGAGGCCATTGCTGTGGTGTGATGGAGCCCAGGGATCCCCGATGACAGACATGCCTCGCTGTCACTGGGACACCAAGAGAGGCGACTATTGTAAGACTAAACTAGTCTTAGAATGAAAACGACAACATTTGTGCTGTCACTTTGCATGGAGTAGGTGCTGAAAGAAAAAAAAAAAAGATCTTTATGTGAATAAACCTAAAATGAAAGTAAAACTTGGTGTGGTAAAATATCACACAAAATATTGATGAAATTGAAACACGGTTTGAGAGAGACAGAGAGAGAGAGAGGCAAGAGCTGACGATGTGAAGTTCTAGCAGGGGTCAAGTCAGGAATGGTCTTAAGGGCCACACAGGGGAGGATATACTATAGTCTGAGGTCATTAGAGAGTCTTTGAAGGCTCTTAATGGGAGAATGATGTGCTCGGATTCAAGTTTCAGGAACCCCAGCTTTGCTTACACACGGGGAATAGACAGGAAGAGGCACGCTGAAGGCACAGATGCTGATTGGTCAGTTGCAGTAATCCAGACGAATGCTGACAGTGGCCCGGGAGACAGCAGTGGTAGGGGAGACAGAGAGAAGTAAAGAAGTCCAAAAAATGTTGGGTTTGGGATTACAATTGGGAAGATCTAGCAGGTGGTGATATTCAGAGATCCAGGAAACACAGGGATAGCTAGTATCTTTGGTAGAGAGAAGTGGTGAGTCTGATTCTGGAGGTGTCAGAGGCAGTTTGGAGACTGGTATGGCTTGAAAATGTCAGATTGGGTGTTGTTTGCATAGACATGGTAGTCAGAGACTTAAGAGTTAATCTATTAACTACATGGCATTGAGAGTATTATACTGGATGGGGAAACAATGGTGAATTAAACAGAGACAGCCAAGAGAAGTCCTTGGGAAAAGCAATGTAAAATGTTAGTGAGAAAAAAGGGAGTCCATAAAGGAGACCAAGAGAAATTTCCAGAGAGAAAGAGAGAGAGAGAGAGAGAGCTGTTGCTACAGTTAAAAAAGAAGAAAATGTTCACAGGAGAGGAGAATTAACAATGCTTTGAAACATTGCTTCTCACTTCACAGAGCAAAGCTTCTAAGAAGTTCCTTAAGGTAAGAACTGGAAAGTACCCAGTACTGACTTCCACAACAAGGACATTGTCTGGGATGACAAGAACAAGCTGAGGGAAACGGTGGGGGGAACTTGGTTAGGGTAGTTGGAGGAATGAACAGGAGCTGAGAAAGTAGAGACAGGCCAGCAACACTTTCGAAATCTCTTATTGTAAACAGAAGAAGAGAGGATAATGGAGGAACAGGAATGGGGCCGTGACCAGGTGACTCTACGCTTCTCCTTCTCCCAAGATACGGGTCCCAGAGCCTGAATGTCTGTGTACCCCAAAAGTCATGGGCTGAAATTCAAGCGCCCAAGGTGGTGGGAAATGGGCCTCTGGGAGGCGACTGGGTGTCAGAAGTACAGCCCTGATGAGTAGGATTCGCGCCCCTGTGAAAGGAACCCCAGAGATTTCTCTCGCCCTCTTTCTGCCATGGGAGGATATAACCAGAAGATTGCGGGCTGCAGCCCCGGAGACTGCCCTCGCTGGAACCCAGCCATTACTGAGACCCTGAGCTCTGATTTCTAGCGTGGAACTGTGAACTGTGAAGAGCAATTTATATTGTTTAAGCTGTCCCGGCTGTGGTGTTACTTACAGCAATGCAGGCCGACTAAGACCGGGGAGTGAGAAGACTGATGGAGAGGAAGCGCTGGAGAGGGCAGGTCCGAGAGCCTCTGGGGCAGGCAGCCAATAGACGGCCTGTAAGAAGCGTAGGGCGGGGCCACCCCGTGCAGATGGGAGGCAGGAGGCCTGCTGACTTCCGTTTGCTCTGTGAAGCGGGCAGCAGGATAGTCTACTGCGAGAGGGTAGTGAGGATGGGTGGAAGAGAATGAAGTTTAGATCAGCTTCTGGTGAGAGCAAGGACTGCCGAGCAGGAGCACGGGGAGATTGCTAGCAGCACAGAGGAAGGCGAAGGCTGCAGTTACGGGTGCTTCTGCGGGGATGGGAAGTGAACGCTGCTACAGGTTTTCAGCTTTACAACTAAAACACAAGCTACCAGACAAAGCAGTGAAGGTGAGAGGGGTCCGACACATAACACCAGGCAACAGTCATGGTTGGAGGACACTGCAGGGGGGCAGAGGAGGCCTGTGGACTTCGACCTGTCAGACAAACTTTTAATGAGGGAAGGGAGAGGAAATCACCACAGCAGGTCAAGCTTCTCCTTCGTGAGTGCTTGGCAGTAATAAAGAGCAACTTCTAATGAGGGCTCGGAATGCCTAGAACAGATCCTGGTGCCTTTGACGCACCTAGGGGCAGATCACTATTCAGCACTAGCTGTGAGCCTTTCAAACTGTGAAGATGAGCTGTGAAGAAATAGGAACCTCATACAATCTTGCTGAGAATGAATTTAAGTTGTTCAACTAACTGTTTCTTCAGATAGAATGAGGGAGCCACTTGCGATGACCATTTTCTTTTTAAGGATGTTTGCAGCTGCAGAAGCGCTGGCTGCCTTTCCTTTCCATCCTTTGGAGAAGGTGTTGAGCGTTTCATAGTTTCCCGTCCAGGACATAAATCTCAAGAGGTGTGTGAGACAGCCTACTGGGTTTAGGTAGAAAGTACTTGATTTTTACTCCTGTACCCCAATGTTATGTGTGTTCATGTTTTCCCAAGAACCGTTTTCAAGCTTACTCTTATTTAATACACGAGGGGACACTGGTGTCCACCCCGGACAGTGATGGATTCTGAAGTGGCTTGGGGCAAGGGAGGGATTCAGCAACCTGAGAAGCTGGTGTGGCCCTCACAGGTGTCTTTATTTCTAGCATCCTGGGACGTGTGGTTTTTGACATGTGCCTGGATCGTGGATTTACAGAGGCATTATCTAGCTTTAACTGAGTTAGTATATACAGAGTGCACATGTTTTAGAAATATTTCTACCATGAACCTGTAGACTGATTTTACTACTAATAATGTAAACATAAACTACACATCAGAGCTGATGCTTTCTCCTGCTCCTGGTCATAAGTACAACATCGCCCTGTGAAAAAGCAAAAACAGAGTGATCTGCTGGGACATAGCAAGATGTTAATGAAGACATTTTAGTTACTTAAAAATTTAAAATTATCAAGAGAGCTGTTAGAAATATGAATTAATATGTACTGTGGTGAAGGCTAAACCTTGCCCCAAGTGTCTATTTTGTATTTGTGTTTGCTTAATGATTATTACTGAGTGATTGTATAACAGCATCACTATAAACTAATCATTTAAATACTGTTTCATCTTTGTCTCACCCTGCAAACATTTCTACTTTGTTTTGTAATGTTCGTAGCATATTAGTATAATATATATATAAATTACTACATACTATATGATACTGTACATTAGTATATATAATTTTTACTTATTTGGAATGTGAACTGAGTTTTTTTCTATTAATAGAGTTTGCTAACAAAAAAATAATTGGACACTCTGGTCTCGGTCAATAATACCTTCTAAAAGTACATGTGGACCAGGAGTGATCTGGACTCCCTCTCACACCCTGCCAGCCTACAGCTCTGCAGAGACCCCGCCCCGAGGGTCGAATGGGCGGTTCTCCCACCTTGGGAAGGGCAGGAGGCCTGCCTGTCTTCCCGCCATGCGTCCCAGTCTTACCTTCTGCTTCTCCTTCTGGCTCACAGACTGCTTGGAGCTTTCTATAAGATGGAAAAGGGCTTCATGCTTCTTGGTACTCGCCATTAATTTTTTCTTAGCCTAGAGTTAAAAACATACAAACAAGGAGGGAAAAAGGCACAGAAACTGATTACCAAGAGAAAAACTGTTCTGTTCTGGAACAAGGCATGCTTGTATGCTAGCTTTCGAATGACGGTGTAGTTCTAGCTTTTTGTTCCTGCCCTCACCTCAAAATCTGCCTAAAATACCACAGCAGCAAGTAGTGCATGAGCACCACTGTGTGCTTTACATTGTGTTGGGTGCACTCAAAGAGGGTCACGTGCTTCGCTAAATCCCCAAAGGCCTGCAGGCCTCCAAAACACTGCTCTACCAAGCATAATGGCTTTACCCCAACAAACATGGCAGCCTGCCTGTATCACTCTTTTAAATCAAACTGCCACCATTGAGATTGTTTTAAAACATCCTCTTAAAAGTTCAGCAAGGGTGGGGATCTCCCTCTCTGATGCCCCGCTTGGGAGCTAGGACTGCCCAGCATCTCGGGAAAGGTGGTGGCTGGTGAGAGAAGAGGCGAATGAAGAAGCTCTGGGTGTCCGGCCGCCCTGTGGATGCCTCAAAGCTCAGCGTGGGTTAAGATTCAGAGGATCGTTTCTCATTCTACACACTTGAATTTGGCTGAAGGACGATGCTCCAGCGATAAGTATGCAGACAGATTTAGGTCGAGCTGGATTCAGCCTGTTCAGAAATGAGGTTGATTGAGAGACTGGCTTTCCCCCTCAAGATTGCAAAGACTGTAAGACTGGACAGCAAAGGGGAAAAGCTCTGGTCTCTCTTTCCTTCTATCTCTCTCCGAACACTTGAAGACTCTATGATCAATCATCCCACGGCCCTTTTCCTCCACCTTCTGTCAGTCACATGCCTGCTGATAAATGAGCCAGTGAGGCAAGAGTACTTGGTCCTTTAAGGCTTTGCATTTGTGTCTCCAAAATAGACCATTTTATCATTGACATGCTCCAGCCCTTGGATGGCCACTGGGGAACACATTACTACAGCCCAAGAATTTTATGTTCTCTGATTTCTCTGTCACTCTTCATAAAAAACAAAATCGCTTTATTTGGAAAAATGACTTGGTAGAAACTAGGAAATAATAAAAGATTTTTTGTTGTTGTTGTTGTTCTTGGAAGCAGTTGTATCTTGTGAACATTGTTCCTGGCTTTTGGTTCATTGTATTGAATTTCTTTTGAATGCTGAATCTTGAAAGAAAATTGGTTTTTAAAAACAAATTCTTTTTAAGAAAGCTCCGAAAAGCAAGAGCAAAACTAAAAACAAAAGACTGGATATTTTTCTGAAGCTCTTAAATTTTTATTATAAATATTTAAATAAGAAAGTATTTATTATAAAAGGGATTCTCATGGAACTATGGAGTCCTCCGTTTCATTGGGAGTTTCTGAGGCACCCAAGATCCCCTGTGTCTGAGGGTAACTCTGGCCTTTTGGCTAATATACTTGCAAAGGTTCTCTTTGGGCACTAACACTTTGGAGATGAAAAAGGAAAATTCCAACTCTTGGGGTGCAAATCCTGTCCAAGGGGATCACTGAAGTTTTAAAGCAGATTTCCTAGCCTCTTATCTTTCCCACTTACAATGAATTCCTCTAATACCAGATTATTCTAGAATAATCTTTCATACATGTGGGTTCCATCTGCTATTTTTGCTACTTAAGAACCTATAAAAGTATGCTCCAGCATTTCACTACAGAACTTAATTCTTCTCCTTAGAATTTATTCACTATTCCTACACGTATGTCATTTAGCCAGCTAATTTTAGGTTTTTTTTTTTTTTTTTTTTTTTTTGGTGCTGGGGATCAAACTCAGGACGTTGTGCTTGTGAGGCAAGCACTCTAACCGCTGGGCTAAATCCCTAGCCCTAGCCAGCTAATTTTAAATTACTTAAAAACAAGGATCATGTCTCAGCATAGTGTTGTACACAGGAGGTGGCCCACACATACTTTTGGAATCAACGTACTCCTTTCTCTAGACATGTCCCACACTGTGCCCTCTCACTAGTGAGTGAGGTAATATCACTAATGCTCTTCTACAGATGAGAAGCCAAAACTCAGGTCTATTTGTCACTTGCTGCAATTTCAAATTATACAAAGAGACAGTACAGTGTAGGAAAGAGCAATGACTCTGGAGTCCAAGAATTTGTAAGAATTCTTAGCTGAAACACTGACCAGCTTCACCCTCTTGGGAAAATTGCTTACAATATTTGTGTCTTAGTTTCCCCCTCTGTAAAGTGGGACAGTGTGAGGTCACACACCACATGGGGCTATTCTAATGATTGAATAAATAAATATATAGTGCTTGGCACATAATACATGCCATGTAAGTGTTAGCCACAAATAATGGTCACATTTTCAGCTATGCCTTTCTTTGGCTTAGTTAAAAGATTTATCTATGTAATAATTCAGATGTGGAAACATTTTTCTCTTCAGTTAGCACTTAAAAGTATTAACACTAAAGCACATGATTGTATTTGTAAGAAAGTAAAATGTTTCAATCCTAAAAACTGAGTTTATGTAAACAGTGTTTGTGGATACTTGCCTTAATTTGCTGATTCCAATTGCTAACAACAAGATTTGCTATCTTTTCAACTTCATTATCAAGCTATGAAAGAGAAGAATGGAAAAAATGTTATTCTTTCTTTTGGCTTAGCTCATTACTATAGACTAAATATTTGTCCTCCCCACCAAATTCATAGATGGAAACGTATTCCCTCAACGTGATGGCATTTGAAGATGGAGACTTGCGGGGTGATTAGGTCATGATCGTGGAGCCCTCATACATGGATTTGCGCCTTATAAAAGAGGCCCGAGAGCTCCCTTGCCCCTTCCACCACGTGAGGACCAGCGAGAAGATGGCCGCCCCCACCACAGGAAGAGAGCCCTCACCAGACACTGCATCTGCTGGCACCTAGATCTTGGATTTCCCAGCTCCAGAACGGTGAGAAATCAGTTCCTGTTATTTCTGCACCCTCTTTGGCAGCACATGTACCAAAATTGAAATGTCATTTCTAAGTTCCTCACTTTATGTTATTCTATTATAGCCACCTACACTGACTAAGATAGTCATGGTATTGATTTTTTTAATTCTGGTACAGTCACTCCCACTATCCACTGAAGTCTGAAAAATCCTGTAGTAGACATTTCCGGAGGGAAGTAGCCAAGCTATCTTATCTCTGTGTCAAGTATCTTTGACAGGACTTGTCAAGATGATGATTTCTAATCTATAATAATGTGAAAAGCACATACATGTCTGCACCTGTGTGGAGGAAGCCCTCGTATAGGCTGTCATTGGTGATTCTATAACATCCACTTCAAAATCCACCAGTTCATGTGGCAGAAAGCATCTACACCAGGAGAACCAGTAAACAGTCCTTGAAGTACTTATTTTACTAGATGTCTCCTTTGCCCACAATGTGACTGTTATTTTAATGTCAGAGAGATTGGATTCTTAATGATAATTGACTTTTTTTTTTAAAGAGACAAGAACAATAATGATAAAAGTAGATCTAGGTGACCATCCAGGGAAATAACATAAATTAGGACAGAACCTTCTTTCTTGTTCCACAGACTCAGTAGTTTGGTCGTTACTCAGGTCCTCTGAGATCCAGCAAATGATACCTTTTTGCTTTTTGCCGTTGTTTGTATGTAGAGTACATGGTTTATTGTAACCAGTGCGATGAGAATAATTCTATGCACTGTGCCACTTTTAACTCGATGGCTGTGGCTGGAATCTAGAGCAAGTTCACTTTTAAAAATGAAAGTTAATCTTTTCGTCTTTTGTGAGAGATTGAGGCAGGCAGGTGGGGTGCATTACAGTGGCGGGGGCAGTGCTGAAAAGATTATAAACTGGAACAGTTTGGGGGGTCACGACATCAACTGTCTAAAGCATTGTGATAAATTGCCACAGCGTTGTGCCTAATTTACGGTACGTATGAAACAAATATGATTATCGTATTATCACACGGTATGAAAAATATTTCATAATTAATGCAATAGAGGTTAATGTTTGGTTTTATTAAGCTAACCAGCAAGAACAGATGCTTTCATTGTTTTCTAGCAATTTCTGTTCCTACCTATTATCCCAAGCTTAGGCAGAGCCTCCGTCTGACACCAATTCTACTTCCGGACTCAGGAGAAAGAGTTTAACTGTTTAAACACCTTTTATCACTTCTCTTCCATCTGCACTTTCTCAAATCCCCTTATCCTCCTGACCTAAATGGTCCTCAGAATCTCCGTCATCTGAAACCCCCCAGCACCGTCTCTGCCCTTCTGGGGAGCCATTTCTGGGGCTCGGGAACTTCCCACCTGCGCCCGACCTGGAACAGACAGCGACCCACCATCAGCGCCAAGCAGCAACCAATAGCGGCGGGTGACGTTGTCTGGGAACAGGGCCAAAGAGCCTAACAACTGTGTGACACATAAAGAAAGAGGAAAAGGAGCACAAACGGAACCCTTCTGAGAGGAGAGGCACACGGAAGACCAAGAGGTGTGCTCCAAGAGGACAGGTGCCCCAGGGAGTCATTTATGTCATTACCTAATCCCCAGCTGATAAACTAGAAAAGCTTCTTTTACAAAAAAGCACCCCCCCCCAGTTTTCTATTTACAAATGGAATAATTGTTTTTTGTTTTTTTTTAACAAATGGAAAAATTAAAATCAATTATTAAATTATTGTGAAGTACAAAAATTAAAATAAAAATAACCTCATTTCATCATCTCAAGGTAATTCTTATTAACATTTTGGGAATGATCGTCTAGTTGTTTTTTTTTTCTCTACAGGTATACATATATTTATTTCTTAAAAATTGAGATTCTGTTACTTATCATATTTTTTAACCTGCCTTTTAAACTATATTGTGAAAAAAAATCCCCATTTGATCAAATTCTTATATAAAAAGATTTTTTGTTTTCACGGTGCTGGGCTAGGTTTGACCAGCATGAGCCCAGCATTTTGCCAGTGGTAGGAAAAGGCACTACCACTGAACTGTATCTCCAGACTTTCTCTAACCAGATTTTTAATGATTGCATAATATTCTATTGCTTACTTTCTTTCCTTCTCTCTCTTTCTCTCTGTCTCTCCTTTTCTTTTTTTGCAGTACTAGAGATTGAACCTAGCGCCCTTGCACTAAGCTACATCCCAGCCTCTTTTGGATTTTTTTTTTTTTAAATCTTGAGACAAGATCTCACTAAGTCTCTAAATTGCCCAGCCTGGGATTGAATTTGTGATCTTTCTGCCTCAGTTTCCCACAGTGCTGGGTTGACAGGCATGCACCACTATGCCCAGCTATCTCTATTATTTTTGGATGATGATATAATCACCACTTCTTCACTATTACAAACAATGATCTAACAAACATCCTGGTATATAAACCATGGGTGTGTGTTTTGTTTGTTTTTATGATAAATTCCTGAGACCCAACATCACTTTTAGATCATGGGCCACAGGCAGAAATCTTCCTTTTAAAAGGGAAGCAAAGAAAAGCTTTGACTCACTGATTTTCTCTTCTTCTCTTGCATACTCAGGACTTGATGAGTTGGTTTTATTGCTTCCAACTCGATTGCTTTGCCAAGTTTTCTGGAAATAGAACGTAAAGACACACGGTCATTGTCTTAGGGTTTACAGCTACTTTGCAAATTACTTTCTGGGGAAATGAAACGCTGTGTTGCAGCATATCCATTCAGCGAAAGTTTGAAGTGGAATATTTGTTCCCACCCACTTTCAATATTTATGGCTCCCTGCGGGGTGGGAGCTGGGGACACTCACTGATGTAGCTCTGCGGCGGATTTCATGCCCTCCGAGGCCCAGGACCAAGCGCTGCTGAGACAACTAGAAGCAAAAATAGCAAGGGACAAGGGCAGTGTCACTTTCCAGCGAACTCTGAGAAACAAAGCCTCGTGCCAGATGCACTCATTCAGCCACTGCACTCTGTTCTCTAACCTGATTTCGATTTCTCCTGCCAATATATTTATTTGCAGCCTGGTCATTATCTATACTGCCTTCCTTCCTCAGTCATTTTTCATTTAGATTTTCATCTCCCATTTCATGTTTGTAGGAAATCAGGGGAATAAAGTCACCAGCAATGTGAGCAGGTATGTGACAGGATAGCGGGTTAGAGGGCCCTCAAAGACAATCTTTTCACATTCCTCAATTCAGAGATGAAGAAATTGAGTCTTGAAGAAGTTAACTGACAGAGGACTCAAATTCCTGGGCACGTCCTGCCTGCTGCTCTTGGAGTTGGGATCCATCTCTTGCTGCCTGCTGGCTGCTAGGACAGTGCCTCAGAACACCTTCTTATGCTGGGAGGGGTACCCATTGAACATGGAGGGGGCCTGTCCTGTCCCTGGGGGGACAGAGGGAGGGATAGGGAGGGTGACATCATCTTCTCCCACTCCAGGGCAGGAATGGAAACAGGCACAAGGAAACTTTGGACCCGATGAAAATGTCTGTTTGGACTTTGGTGATGCTACAGATCTGTCCAAACTGACCAAGCCACCAGCTTAAAACGAGTGTTTACTACTGTGTGTGAATAAAGTTGTTTTGTGAAAAGAATGTCAGGCATGTTGTGGGGAAGAGCAGGAAATGCAGCCTGCTGGCCTCGGAGGGGCCTGGGTCCTCCTGTGTTTCCTGTGTGATCTCAGAAGAATCACTCAGCTCCTCTGAACTTCACTTAACTGATCTTTTAAAATAAAAATGCATTGGGGTATCCGTGCAAATATTTAACACAGATTTTGGTATGTAGAAAAACATTAAAAATGCCAATCATGAAATACTGTGCCACCGCTGCCTGCCAGAACATCCCGGACATGCCAGCTCTTTGGTAGTCCTGTGCTGGGTGCTGGGGTTGTGACACAGTAGGGCACACTCCACTCTGCCTCTCTGCAGAGGAGAGTAAGTAATTGAGCCCGAGTCAACATGGACCTTATGGAGCTTTTGATCCATGCCAGATATGCCACTAAGTGCACTTGTTTTATCTCATTTAATCCTCCCTGCAACCACAGGAGAAAGGCTTTACTTCCACTTTAAAGAGAAATTGAAAGGAAAGATAATTTGTCCAATGTCACACGCCCCATAAGTGGTGAAGCCAGAATTTAAGCCTGGGCAGTCCAAACAAAAGTCTGCCTACACTCAACCACTGTGCCATACTGCTCCTTTACAGCCTCCCAAAATACTGTCCTAAAAAGAAAAATAGAACTGAAAGTCAGAGCAATTTCAAAGCCATCGTTTGCTATTACAGGTGACATCTAAGTGGGAGTTGGGATCTGGGCTCCAGGAGGCCCCTTTCCGACCCTCTCTCAGCACTGTGAAAAGCCTCAGAGCACACCAGTCTGGGCTCCTGACTGCATACATTAGTCCAGAAGCTCCGCAGCAAGTTATCACTAACAGACCACCTTTGGGGTACCGACATCTTTCTTCTCTCCTGCAAGGAAGGGAATCTACTTCATTCTTATTGTTGCAAAATACTGAGAATACTGTGAACCAACATTTTTTGCACCCAATGCGTTGAGCTCTTTACATGCATTATCTCATTTAGTATGTACCTCCTCACACACACACACACACACACACACACACACACACACACTCACGCACAGTGGAGCACATATCATTATTCCTTCTAATAGAAGAAGACATGAAGCAGAGAGGCCAAATGACTTGTCAAATGTCACAGAGTAGAGATAACACAGAATTCACACTGCCTGACTCCCAGACCTTCCGACTTAACGATACCACTTTCCAGGTTAAATGACGTCACCAAGCCAACTATGAATGTGGGTTTAGGGGCCATAAAGACCCAGGGTGAATGCAGCTCTGCAACTCACTGCCTGCATGATTGCAGCGTTTTTCATTCTCTAATCCTTGGGCCCCTCTCTGAAAAGAGGGATGGTGAAAGACTTGTCAGGGATTGCTGTGAGGATCGAAGCGGAGGATCTGTGAAGTATGATAAGCAAAGTGCCCAGCGTGCAGTCAGTGCCCAAGGCCTGGGAGCTGCGCTTGGTCAGATGTCTCTGCCACATTTCTAAGAGGAGGCTGGAATTGGCCATATGTCAGTTTTTTTACTATTTTTAAGAATAACTCCGCCTTACCTCTGTCACAATACTTACTTTTTCTTTGAGCCCTGCAATACTTTGCTCAGCTTGGTGGCCAGTTTCTGAAGTCCTTTGGCATAGCTGATCTCCAGGTTCGCCCTGTTAGCAAAGGGCTAGTTGTTAAATAGGGTGTGCTGATCAAAAATCAGCAAAAAAACACACATGCATATGCACACACACACACAAACACACAAACACGCACACACACACAGGAGGACTCAAGCTGAAAATGAGATGCCTACAGAAAGGCAAGATGATTTATTAACTCTAAGGATCTAGGTGTCCTTAGGTAGACCCTTGAGACTATCAAAGATTCTACAAAGGAGAATGTTTTATTAAACCTTCTTTCACACTAGTGTTTTAGGTTGGACTCTGTCTCTCAAAAAGCTGTCCTGACCCCAGTGCCTGTGAACGTGAATGTGACCTGAGATAGGGTCTCTGCAGTGATGATCAGGTTACCATGAGGTCATTAGGGTGGGACTGGACCCAACCCTGATGTGCTGTTATAAAAGGAGGAAATCTGTACACAGAGACAGACATGCACACAGGGAGCCACCACGTGAAGGTGAAGGCAGAGATTGGGATGATGTATCTACAAGCCAAAGAGTGCAGAAGATGGCAACAAACCAGCAGATGCTGGGAGAGAACCTAGAAACAAATTCTCCCTCACAGTCCCCAGAAGGCACCAAGCAGGTGGGCACTTTGACCTCGGACTTCTGATCTCCAGAGCTGCGAGGTCGTAAATTTTTGTTTTTCAGGCCACCCAGTCTGGGGTACTTTGTAATGGCAGCCCTTGAAAACTGACATGACTAGTAAGGAACAGAATTAGCACTAATCGGGTTAGCTGTAGGCTGTAATAACTGACAATTAAATGATAACTTATGATTAGATTAGCCATTTAGTTGCTTTCGTTGTTTGTTTTATTTTATTTGCTTGTTTTTAGGGGGCTGGGAACTGAACCCGGGGCCTCCTGTATACTGGGCAAGTGTGTTACTGCTGAGCTACAATCTCAGCCCAGCAAGAGCTTTCTAACGGGAAGTGGGGGAGGTGGGCGACTCCGATTATAAAAATGAACTTGCACTACTTTCTATGCAGGACGCGACTCAGTAGGAAGTCTGGGCATGCCCTTCTTGGCTCTTTTGGATAGACTGAATCACTCTCTTCTAAAATGATTTTACTGTGCCCTATTTTTTGGTCCATCTGTAGCTCCAATGAGGGCATATTCTATCTCACTTTTGGCTGCAGATAATGAAAATGTAGGGAATTAAGTTCAGTATATATTTTCCTTCTCACATGGACGATAAGAGATTTGGTTACTTATTTTTCACTATTTTAGTTCTATGTCTGTTATATCTTTAAAATGATTTCTGACTTCATTTCATCTGAGAAACAATCCCTGAGCCTCCTCAGTGACTAACTTAATACTTGTATATTTTCACACAGATTGGACTCGGTGTTACAGACCAAATAAAGGCAGACTGCCCTTTTGTAAATGGTCACAGGACATGGATCTATTGCTAATTTCTGTTCATTTTTCCCTGTTAGTGCAGTTGTGTTTTCAGTTACTTTTACCACATTTTTGACAGAAAGTGATGACCGTAGGACGCATGTTAAGGCCGAGGTGCGAAAACACCCCTTTGGTATCAGAACTTACCCAAGTATAAGGAAAGGTTAAGATGACTATTTTAAAGATATCTCCTTATATTAAAAAATAGATATCTTTCTCGTAGGACTATGCAGAGAGAGAGAGAGAGGGGCGCACTGGTCACTAGCAAGGTGGAAGAGGCTACCAGCCTTGATGAACTCAGGTGCTCTAGAATCCTGGGCGCTCTCTACCTCTCAGAGTTTTATGAGAATTAAAATGTGGTAATAACCCAAACCTAGTAGGAGCACAGTGACTACAATGATCGCTGTTGACCTGCAGGGCTCTGTGTCATTGGCTCCCTGCTCCCTTCCTGATTTCTCCTACTACTACCCACCCCTCTGCTCATCCTATTTTTGCTCAGCGGCCAACTGCCATCCTGCCTCAGGGCCTTTGCACTTAGTGAGGCCTCTGTTGAGCATGCTGCTATGTATGCATATGGCATTCTCCTTCCTGTGACCTCCAGCATGTCTTGTTTAAATGTCACCTCCTCAGAGGCCACGCTTTCTAAAAGAAGATCCTGTCACTATTCCCTGACAGCTTTACTTGTGGCCTGGCACTTGTAGCTACCTTCTATCACATTATCATTTTTTTTAATGTACCTTTGTGAATATCCAGAGAATGTTTGTTCATTGCTGAATCCCCAGGCCATGAATAATACTTGGTACATAATAGCTACTCGGTAGGAATGATGTGAATGACTAAATGAACAAATGAGTGAATGGACTTCCCACCAGGACTGGGTAGAATTCTTATTGCTCTCTGCTCTTCGGTTCTTTTTGCTTACTTTGTGGTGCTGGGTGTTAAATCCAAGGGCTTGTGCATGCTAGATAAGGATTCTACCACTGAACTACATCCCTAGCCATTTTTAAATTTAATTTTTAAAAAAAGTCTTGCTAATTTCCCCAGGCTGGCCTTGAACTGGCGATTCTCCTGCCTCAGCCTCCTGAGTAGCTGCGATTACAGGCACGCACCACCATTCCCAGTTCACAAGCTCATTCTTGCCTCGCCACTTGAAGACTAACAAGCTATTTTAGATGCATTCCCACTAGTTTGAGCTGTGCACAACTGTGTGTCAGAGCACACTGCTCTCTAGTACTTGGAACAGCTACACATGCAAATCTTTTCCTAGTCCACTGCTGCCGCAGGCCTTTGTAGGACTGCCTGAGCCTTCCGTTCTTTCTCGAACGCAGCACGCTGAGCATTAAAAGTGATGAGTTTTCGGTGCTACGTTCACAATGCTGGCAACAAAACAAATTCTTTTTTTTTTTTTTCAAAACAAATTCTTAGCAAATGTTAATTCTTCTAATAACATTGTTATGTACCCAAAGGATCGACAGATACTGAAAGGATCTGTAAATATGCAGGTGGACAGAGCAGGGGGAAGAAGCTGCGGCTTCCTCATCCCCTGTATCCCCCATGAACAATCTGAGTGACTTCTAAGGGAGCAAGACACAGTCAGGCCCGGCCTGCTCCTTTGGTCAAGTTCACTTTCACCATGTTCTTAGGGGCTGCTCAGAGGCTAAACAGAAGTCAAAAAGCATAACTACCAGAAAGGAGTGCTGTGTTCTTTTATATTGTCGAATTAATTGGATTCACTTGGGGAAAAAGATTGGGTTTTGATGGCAGGAAAGGGAGAGGGTCCTTTCTTGCCTTGCGATCTGGCACTGTTTTGAGTCTGGCCAGCTCTGTTCCTGAAAGGCATCATTCCCACTGGCTTCCTCTCAAGTGGGCCAGAAACCCCCGCAGAAGTTCCATGCTGCCAGCATCTCCCCGCCCTGGAAGGCTGCCCTTTTCCTGCACATATCTCTGATGTCCGGAGCAGCGCAGATTTGTGGACACAGCCTCTCTTGCCCATTGAATGGAGGGGACATCGAGGCACTTGCCTGAAGACATACCTGAGGGGGCGACAGTGCTGGGATTTGAACTCAGGCAGTGTGGCTGGAGTGCCTGCCTCTTAACTACTCAGTTCTCCTGCTGCTGAAGTTGTGGGGATGAGGCTGCAGATGGAGAACTGCAGGGGGAGTCAAACAAAAGTACTTTAAAAAACAAAAAACAAAAAAACCTGGGACTGCCTCTCACTTTGCCTTTTACTGTAGTGCTCTGGGTCATCACAGCTCCTGGTGGCTCAGGCTTGGCAGCGAGGGACCAGGCCCCCAACTGCCTGGGGGCAGTCACTGGAAGGTCTGAGCTCTGAGGCCTCCTTCCAAGGTAGCTGCTGCAGGGCACTGTGGGGTAGGGAGTGGGGATCTGGCAAAGGTCATCAAATTGAATCAGCTTAGACCTTTGAGGCTGGACTGAGTCGCACCCAGCCCTCCTGAACAGCACAATTATGTCCTTTGTCTCTCCACCAGCAATTTACCTATGACTCCAAAGCATTTTAGAATCAACATCTGAATCAACCGAGCAGAGCAGGCAGCGACCCTCTACCCGGGGGTTTGAAGTCCTAGTGAGCCTTTGGGGGAACTCTGCAGGGAGGACGCTGCAAGTCAGAAGGAACTGAAATGAAATGGTGTGGGACGGAGTCTCCCAGGCTCTGTCCCTCAGTGGCTTGTATCTTAACTGATGTTCATGGTTACATTCCAACTCAGGGAAAATCATTCTCATAGGAAGCCACAGTCCAAGCGGCAAGAGTAGAGAGAGCTGTCATTCGCTTAAGCGGGAATGCTTATCGGTGGGAGCAAACACCACCTTCACGCTCTTCTGTACCATGCTCTTGTGAAACAGTGTACACACTTCTCCCTTCAGGACCTCTGCTGAATAGAAACAAATGACCCTGGTGCTTTCCTGAGGCAGAGGCAGCAGAGCACAGCTGCGACGAGATTGCTTTCTTCCCAGTCCCTTGCAGGGAGCTACTTCGTCATGGTTTCTAGTCAAAAGGTACAGCATGAAGAAAGGGACCCAGAGAGGCAGAGCTAATCTCAGATTCAGACATGGAATTTTCTTTCCCGTATTAAAATAATCAGAAACAAGCTTGTGCTTAATTTTCTAGGGCCTCTTTCCAGTCTACACCCCTGTTTCTACCATGAGTGAAGATGGCTTCTCCAAGCAACGGTCTCGGCACATGTGAAATTGATATTTATACCTTTCAGTAAGTAACTTTAGCTCACAATATTCCAGTCAATTTGTAAGATTCAGAACCAGGGAAATGACATGCACTGATTTTTAATTCACTTATATTCTAATTTCCTCTCGGCACGCGAGGCGAGTCAATATGTTTTCATTAGTAGTAATGAAGACCAATCAATAACTCAGAAACCAATGTTTGATTTAGATCTTAAAGTAAATCACACTTTTGCAAGAAGGAATCCATGGAACATATATGGCTTCAGATTCGATATTTTAGATACAGCACAAGTTGAATTACAAGAATAAAATCAGTGACTAATCAATTTTAGAAGATTGTACTCTAACAAAATTAAGTTGATTAAAAAGTAGTTTTAAAAAACTCTGTAGTTTCCACCTCTATCTATAAAGACTAGTTAAAATTCAGCTAAGCCCCTCTCATGGGTGACAAAAGCAGGGGACAGAGCCCGCCTTTCCTTACGAGTTAAGAAGGAATTTCAGTAATCGCGAATTTCTCAATTATGTTATCACTTCTGACTTCTATCTCTTGCTATGTATCAGGAACAGCTTCCCGTTTGGGGCTGGGTATATTGATATCTTCCATTCAAGCTTTACTAATCTGCCTTTTGAAAGATAGCCATGAACTCATCTTACAAATAGGCTGTACTTAAAAGTTTGCCAGAGATCATACGGGGTGCGGTCCAGCGAGGGTGGGAGAGGCCAGTCAGTGAGCCCGCAGCTGTAAGTACACAGGAGCACTAGTGTTCTGTTGCATAGCAGGGTGACTATAGTTAACAATAATGCATTGTATGTATATTCCCAAACAGGTAAAGGAGAGGCTTTCAAATATTCTCACCACAAAGATATAATAAGTGCACAAGGAAATGAGTATGCTAATCATCCTGGTTTTGTTCATTCTATGATTTGTACGTGTATCAAATCATCACACTGCACTTCATAAATACGCACGATTATTATGTCAATTAAAAATGAACAAATCTGGTGGAGGGTGTAGCTCAGTGGTAGAGTGCTTTCCTAGCACGTGTGAGGTTAAGGTTTCATCCCTAGCACCGCAAAACTAAATAAATAAAATAAAGACCGATTATTGGTACTTTGAATCAGAGCCCTGTGATTCAAGCAGCTGGTTCTCTGACTGGCCATCTTCTCGTTTTGAGTGCCCTAATTCTGGGTCCTGCAAACAGTGTATAAGCAGGTGAAATGGGAGGATGAGGTACCCTTCTTGGAGGTCTAGTCTGACAGTGCCGTCAAGTCAGTGCTCATGCTGGCCCGGGGAACCCATAAGCTATAGCTGTCCTCCCCTGCCAGATGCCATGTGTCTGCTCCTCCCAGCTGCTTGTAGTCACAGGGACATAGGGTGGGAAAGGAGCACTGTGGCCGGAAAGTAAGGTCACATGGACAAGAAAGGGAGTGTTCAAAGCTTTCTAGCTGGAAACCAGAATTGTATGTGGAACCCTATCGTGTTATGCACATACACGTAAAGTTGCTCTGAGGAAAATCAGAGCTGCCGCTCGCCCTCCTGCTCACCCCAATCCTAAGTAGCCACCGAAGGCTTCTCACTGACCGCTTGAGCTACAGGGTTTGAAAGCCACTGGGCTTGATGATGGTCGCGGAAGTCCCGAGGAGTCTGTGAAGGGGACTGGGCCAGGCTCTGCTGGCCGCTTAGAGGAGGCCTTTGCACTGTGCGTGGGGCAAGCTGGGGGAGAATCAAATAGTATAATCTTTTCCATATTCCTATCTGTAAATCAGGGATGGAGAAAGGCATATGCGTGCCGCGTTGGGTGCTGAGGTTAAAGACCAAGTGTAAGACACTTCGAACACACGCCTGGACTATAAGTTGTACTGGATAAATGGTCTGTTCTGTGATTTTATTTATTCTTGTGTTTCCTCAAAATAATACGCTACATATAGAACTGTGTCAGCAAATGCCTCTGACATACCTATTTACTGCTCCTCCGGAGTCACCTGACTTAAACTTCTTAAAAGTTACAAGTGCCTGCAAACACAGAGAAACTCAGACACTAACACACTGATCTGACTGCCTGCTCTCTGCCGCAGCCCTTGCTAGTCACGTGGGACACAAAGACCCTCAAAGGAGCTGGGGAAAAAGACAAGTAAATGGAGAATACCTGTAGGGCAGTAAGAGCCATGGCGAAGGTCAGTATGAACTCTACACAGTGGGGTGGGGGTCAGTGTTTTTGCGACAGAACTAGAGTCAAAGTGGGCCTGCCTGTCTAGCTGGACGTGGTGGCACACTCCTGTGGTCCCAACTATTCCAGGAGGCTGAGGAGGGGGGATCATGAGTTTGAGGCCAGCCTGGCAACTTGGTGAGACCTTGTCTCAAAATCAAAATAAAAAAGAGCTGGGAGAGCACCTCAGCAGTAAAATGCCTGCCTGCCATGTCTGAAGACCTGGGTTCGGTCTCCAGTACCCCAATCACACACACACAAAATGTTATTTTGATTTCTTATCATTTATCAACAATGCCAACCATGGATCACGGCTTCAACAAACGGCCACCTACACCTCCTTATTCTTTTTAAAAATATTCACAAGAGTGGTTCTTGCCCTGGTTTTAGCTTCCTTCAGAACAATTGATTTTCCCATCAAAAATCCATTTAAATATTAGCTATGAGGGCGAGGGAGTCCAACACTCAGAACTGGGTTCTGAGAATGTGCCCTTTGTCTCCTGAAACCTGATCTGTAACTGGGTGACCCTGAACCTGAGCACTTCAACAGGAGGAACCGTAGGAGCTGCTGTGTCTCTTGGCCAAATCTCAGTTGCAAAACAGGGAAACCCAAGTGACAAACCAGATAAAAAGAGCTGAGCACGATGGTGAATTGTAGACTATCCAGGCAAGATGTGGTACTTCAGTAAAAACTGCACTCTCAACTCCAGCTAAAGTGCATGTGACAGACGGCTGAGCTGGGAAAGAAAACAGTATCTGAACTCACTCTCTGTGCTAAAACAGCACTGCTGAGCACAGCCACATTCCCCTGGACTCCGAGGCGAGACGTCTGAAAATGTAAAGCTCCAAGGACGCTCAGGGCCAGTTTCTAACAATGCAGCACGGTGATAATACAGAAAGCCCTTAATGACCCTTTACGTATCCATTCGCTTATTCTTAGATACATCCTGAATGCGTTTTATGTGGCAGATGCTCTACTTCGAAGGAGCCTCGAGAGCTTCTCCATTCTGTCTTCCACTGTGTGCCCCTCGGGCTCGCCTTGACGATCCCCAAATCACAGCCCACCCTGGAGATGTCTACTGTATGTATTCTACGAGTTCTGGGTCACTTGTCTCATGGGTTCCCATCATTCAGGTGTAATCTGAGTAGCAAGCTCATTTCTTTGAAAGAGTGTTGGCTTTCTATGCGTTTATCCAACACAAGCAAAAAGTATCATCCGTTTACATGTAATAAACTTGTACATTTAAGAGAAAAATAAGCTCTGTGCTCATTTCTGGAGAGCCATTAAGAACCATGTCTGACCAGGAAAGTACTTTCTGAGTTCATACAATAGGGAGAGTAAAGGTGACTGTAACACCAGCTGGTGTCTCCAGTTGTCCCTTTTGATTAAGTTATTAGGTTGAGTCATTCACCTCTGAACCACTTTCCTCCCGAGGGAGAGAAACGACCGGATCCTGGGAAAAAAGCGGCCTCTGTCTCTGCCAACTGACATGTAAGATCAGAGCTGAAAACACACAATATGCCCCACACCCCGAGATTAATGGGGTCCTCATGTCTGTTAGAAAACAGTTCCACCCCAATCCTGCCCCCTAAACATGAATGAACACCTGTCAGGTTAACTACATAATCAAACAGCCGAGCGCGGAGAGGACCCCGCAGCACGTGCACATCTACCAGGCATCGATCCGAAGTGCCCCAAGAGTGGTGTCTTGGCTGAGGGGAAATGATCTATTAGTACCAGTCTTGCTTTACAAAGATGGTTAGGAAATGCCTATCACACAAATAGCCTACTACCCAGGATCATTTTTCAGTGTAGGTAAAACCATTAGTTTTATTCTTTGCATCTATACTATGCAGGTTTTATCTGGAAATGTGCTTATAATTTCACTAACAAGTTGCACCCTAGATTTTCAAATTCTAAATTCTGGTCCCCCAGGAAGTAGAATCAGGAAGGTAGGTATCTTCAGCTACCCAAGTGTTTCTCCCTCACTGGGTGTGTTCATTCTTCTACAATGTGTCGGTGGAAGGTTTCACACATTAAGGGGTCCAGGGCAGATGGTGACCCTAGAAAGTGAGTTCTGGAGAGACACAGTAAGAAACAAAGGTGTGGACTATACGAAGAAAGTAGATGTATCTTGGCAGGATGGACTTGTGGAGACACCTGGACAAGGCAAAAACAGAAAAGTAGTTTTCCAGCAGCAACCTCCTCAAATCCTTCAGGGCCACTGCTGAGTCTGTTTGGCGTGGAAATTCTTTTCCCCTGCCTTCTGTCTCACACCTCTGCTGGGCACTGATTTTGAGCTCCTGGACACCAAATAATGAAGACTGAGTGACTGGAACCATGATCGGAAGCATGGCTAATTGGACAGGGATTCTTCCAAATCTGCAGGTGAAAAATGTTGTCTAATTTAGGGAATGGGTTAAATTTGTAAAATAGTTAACTAGTCCTATTTTAGATAATTTCCTTTGAGATGGATAAAAATATTTTTTTATAAAAAATATCTTTCCAAATGGGTTTTCCACTTTTTCAGGGAATCAAAGTGGTTTGAATTGTTAAGATGAAAATTACTTCATATTTAAAACTTTTTCTTCTTGGCTCCATTTCACAAAGCTATTTTTTTCTTTCTAAAAGCCTGTGTGAACTCTCCCATCCTTTCTTTAGCCTCATTCACTGATCCTAATAGAACCGTGTTCTCCTTTCTTCTTAACTTACTAATGCAGAATGCAGTTGACTCACACACATTTTCTCTTATGGCATGTATACGGTATTTTAGATTTGGAATAGTTCGCTTTAAAAGAATAAACAATTTCTTTTGAAAGAGATCTTTAGAGTTGTTTCTAACAGAGCTGACTAGAGGACGGAAAGAGGCCTCTCAGGAGGTAGCTCGCTCCTTGGGTTGTCTAATTTAGATTTTTTTGGTTGCTATTACTTTCTTGATGAAGTTAAATGTGCTAATTTCAGCACAGTGAACAGTTCTATACGCGATCACACCTAACATTAAGAGAAGATGGGGTTGAAAATGGTGACTTTTCATTGCTCATCCAGCCATTCATTCATCAGACATCTACTGAGGAAATCAAAAGGCGAGACTCCAAAAGCTCGGCTTACAGTAATGAGTGAGATGCAGCTCTGCCCTTTCAGGGGAAGCAAACATGTAAACAGACAATGTGAAAAGTCCAATAATGGGTGTGTACGTCAGCTGTGACGGGGAGCCCCAGGAGGTGTGCTACACTCAGTCTGAGGAATCAGAAGAGGCTTGACTGAGCCTCCCTATGCAGAATTCCTTGCTGTTGTCCCTTAACTTCTACGGCAGCCACCTGGTAAGTGTGCGCTAGAGAACCATTCATCAGACCAGTCTCTCATGTGCCAAACAACAATCCCGTTCTGGAAAGCAGGTGCTTTTTGCGATCACTCCTCAAATCATGTCCTATCGCTTGCTGCAACTGCGGAGAAAGAACTGTCTGTTGCAAACATGCGTTTTGTACCTTTGCTGAAGAACAGATGTGATCTGCTTGCAGAAATTCTCTCCATTTTGAGAAAGTTCCTTGAGGCTCTTGTATGCCTTATTGTACTGGAGGAAAAAAAAAAGAGAGAAGATGAACAGGAGGATCATGAGTGCTTCCAAAGATAGAGCCTCTATAAATTCAAAATGCTGCCGTAATAATGAGTGTCATCGTCAGTGACCACACAGCCACAGAGGTGCACGGCTTTTGGACGAGTTCTTAAAATAAAGATTAAGTCTTCTCTGCCTGGGTATGAAAAATCCTGGAGAACTTTTCAAAAATTAAGTTGATACGTTTTTCCTCTCGGCCAAATGCAAACAGTTCAGCAGCAGGGTGCATTTGGAGTCTGGTTTCCTGTTACCCTTGTTGTTCCCAGGAAGGTCAAAGTACATTCTAAAGGACACCACATGACCACTTTGTGTGCCCCACCCCCATGCCAACTCTGAGGCAATATTCCTGGATTTATAATGAACCTTGAACCATTAAAGTGAGCACTTAGCTGGGCAGGGTGGTGCAAACCCATAATCACTGCACTGTGGGAGGTAAATTTCAGCCAGCCTGGAGAATTTAGTGATTTAGTGAAACCCTGTCTCAAAATTAAAACTGAAAAAAGAGATGGGGATGTATTTCAGTGGGAAGACCTCAGTTTAAATCCCCCGCACCACAATAAATAAACACAGAAATAAATTTTTAAAATAAAGTGAGCATTTTTGGGGCTGAGATACAAAGAAGTAAATGAATAATTTATCAAAAATTTTGTCCTAGTTTCTGCTATGTCTCATATAGCTCTCATAATAATAATGTTATTATGAATATTTAGGTTTGACCAAACCTTCATAAATGTATAAGTGGTCTTTCTATTAGTCATAATACTGCAGCTTATTTCTGGAGAACTGGGTGCTGGGCAAATTATACTGCATCCTCTTCTCCTCAAATTAATGGAAGTGGTTGGAGCTCCAGACAGAGTCAAAAGCCTATAGTTAACTACACCCAGAGTGTACCACTGAAAGCAGATTAACTAAGAGCTCTCCATACTAGCAACAAAGCCTTTCCACTATAATTGACCCTCAACCCTCAGCACATAAAACAACAACAAAATAGAAACATGAGAAAAGAAGGCAACAAAATGCCTCCAAAAGCCTCCCAATTTCTCCAAAGCTAATCTATGAGGTGTTGATGGGAAGGAAATCAAAAGCAAATAGCTGAAAAAAATTTTTTAAGTAAAGCTTCAGAAATTCATTCATATATGAATTTAGCTTGCAGACAAAAGAATTTAAATAGAGAGCTTGTCATTTGATTTAGAACTTCACAATGCCATTCTGAACAGTATGTTTATAAATGTAGACATGGATGACAATAGGTTTTAAGAGCCCAAAGAGAGATGGCAAATGTCAGTTGATTCTGCAGCTTACTCTGACACAGAGCAGATGAATTTGATCATGGAACGTCCCAAACACACTCCTGTAGTTTTCACCTGGGAAGTGCAACAGCAGGGCATTTTTCAAAATGAGATTTTTCTAGAAGAGGCCCCAATTCTGTGCAGATGGAGTGTCATGCTGTGGGCTCTTTGCTCGTATACTGAGCCAACCTCTTCCAGGGCTCAGACATCTCAGTATTTAGTGGAGCACCATATTGGCAGGGAAAGAGAATGAAACTCTCGGTTACCAAGCACCTCTTTGGCAGTAGGCCTGACCACATGTGCAGACACCCTCAAGCCCAGAAGCCTTCCACCCAGCATATAGGAGCAGGCAGAAGATGTGTGGTGGGAGAGGAGGAGGGTCCTTAAGAGATAGCCTGGTCCAGGTATCCCCCACTGGGGAAGGGACTAAGCAGCAACAGGCTTACAGACACTACGCCCTATTATGAACTGGACTTTCTGCTAAATTTAATACGGAAAGCTATGGTGGGATTTGGTAGACATGCACTACATGTTGAAATTCCTATTCTGAAACCTGAAATCCAAATCACTTCAAAGTCCAAAACTTTTTGAGTGCTAACCTGATGCTGCAAATGGAAAACTCCCCACATAAGCTGATGTGATGAGTCTCAGTCAAAACACAGTGCAGTGAAAATGTTGTATGAAACTAGCTGCAGGCTGTGTGTACAAGGTGTATATGAAACATAATGAATTTTCTGTATAGACTTGGGTTCTGTTCCCAAGATATCTCATTATGCATACTCAGTTATACCAAAATCTGAAATAACCCCAAATCCCAAATACTTCTGACCTCACATTTTGGATAAGAAATATGTAACATACAGTAACAAACATCTTCATTCAAACTGTCTGGGACAGCTGGGGATGGTGGCACATGCCTGTAATCCCAGCAGTTGGGAGGCAGAGGAAGGAGTGAGCTCAAGGCCAGCCTGAACTACATAGTGAGACCCTGTCTGCCTGGGACAGAAGAACGGTGAGGGTGCAAAACTTCCATAATTTGTTAACTCCTAAAGCACCTTTCAGAAAGTCAAGCAACTTCAGGGACCAGACAGGCACCCGAATGTGTGTGGGACAAGGTGGGAACCACGAGATGGGGAGGCAGTTGCCAGAAATTTACTCTGGCCAATCATCCCCCTTGGGAAAGTGGCCTAGAATAGAGGGATCTTCCAGTTTGTCCCAAAAACAATAAAATCAGGGTTTGCATCTGAAAAATGACTTTTAAAAACTGCACAAATAATGCGCAAATTTTTGCAGGCAAAGCACACCGGTAGTTGGGTTCCTCTGTCCTGAAGAAGGAATGATTAGCAGAGTCGGGAAATGAAAATCACTATTTTGCAACCAAGCTTTCTGATTTTTATTTCTAAGAAAACTAACTTGCCCTCTGTGAATGATACGGTACTATGAAGACCTCCTTCCTCCCCTTCTAGGAAGGCTGGAAAAGTTTTGGTGTGTTTTAATATCATGAGAAGTCCTGCAGGAAAGAAAGTTGTTCAGCTTTCTTCTTACTCCTATGTGACCTAAAGCATTTTATTTTCTTCCCATAACGCCGAAGAGCATCCCACTAAACATATGTCGGTGTCAGGAGAAGAAATTACTTGTTTATGGCCCTGGAAGGAAGTTGTTTCTCAGCCCCCCTCACTCGCACATATTCAGCTGACTAAATACCGTCCAAAGAGATGTGGAGAAAGCTTTGTGTGAGCTTTCAGCAAGGGCTCCTTCTTCGTCTCTTCTGCTTCCTGGACTTGGGAGTGATAGGCAATCTCATAAGGTGGTATTGACTGGACATCAGGAGCTAAGGTCACAGACCAGAAAGAAAGAGCCTGGGTCCCTCGGACTGAAGTGTGGCAGGAAGACAGCGGTGTTTTTAAAGACATTCTTATTTAGGGATTTTCTACTATGCAGCTTAACATAGTTTTAACTCAGACACAGTCTTACGTTTTGGCTCTAAATTATGAATCATTTTTATGTTTCATAAAATAATAATGATACAGAGAGTAATGATATATATTATGTACTCTAAGTTATAGAGATATAAACAGTTTCTTCTGTCCTTCCTTTTAAGCAATTTTTTTTCTTTTCTTAATCTCTTTGGCTATTCTTCGGTATTTATTCTTCCATATGAATGTTCATTTAATCGTAATTTTTAAAAATCCCTGTTTGAATCCTGATTGCAATATATATATATAAAATTAATGGTATTTATAGTTCTCATAAAAAGAACTTCAGAAGTCCTTTCATTTCTCCAAATCTTATTTTGTGTCTAATAAAATTTTGTGATTTTCTTTGTAGGTCTTGTGATTTTCTAATTTAGATTAAACTTTTTTTCCTCCGGTGCTGGGGATTAAACTCAGGGCCTCATGTATGCTAGGCAAGTGCTGTACCACTGAGATACATCTCCAGACTTTGTTTTTTTAATGTATT